>BSBK01001110.1:487500-607500 GCA_027943335.1 Chamaecyparis obtusa | reverse complement strand
AAATGGATCGAGATACAACCCAGGCAAAGATCAACCACTATGCCAGAAACGTGGCATAAGGTCTGCAAGAGCAAACAAGCTAACTTAGAGAAATGTTGCAACAAACACATAAATTGACTAAACATGAACAAACTAAAAGCAAATTTTTTTTGGTTGATGCAAGATTGCCAAGAACCAAGGATGCTCCCGCATCACTAGATTTTGGACATATATGGTACCAAAGTAGTTTTACCTAACTAAAGGCATGTTTACCCATGTGGAATACTAAAAAATATGGATAGAAAATGACATACAAAGATGTCTAGGGAGTATGCATTAGGAAATGCACACAACTATTTTGTATATAATTGCCATGCGATTATTTAATACACATTGAGTGCACACAAGTGTTGAAGCTAAGTGAATGTGTGAGACTATTATTGTATGTGGGGTTGTAATCTAATAAATCTTCATAGTAGTTCACATGCAAATCAAAGTGAGGATAAAATATAAATACCTTGCACTTTTTCCTTTCATTTTGAATTCCTATTGACTTGATTTGACTTTACACAATAACAAGTGTATAATTGACACATTTCTATATAAAAGTTGATGAATTTAATGAGCCTTGATTGATCTCAAGTTCTTACATCCTAAGAACCTTCATATTTACCATTCCCCAACTTAGATTTAAATTGTAGTGCAAAATCGACCTTCAAATTTTTAAATTCAATTTTTAAAATCGGGTCTATTGAATTCCTATTGACTTGATTTGACTTTACATAATAACAAGTGTATAATTGACACATTTCTATATAAAAGTTGATGAATTTAATGAGCCTTGATTGATCTCAACTTCTTACATCCTAAGAACCTTCATATTTACCATTCCCCAACTTAGATTTAAATTGTAGTGCAAAATTGACCTCCAAAATTTTAAATTCAATTTTTAAAATTGGGTCTATTCCCTCCTCTTCTTATTGACCAATGGTTGTTGACCTGAGCACACATTATTTCAAAATGTAATCTATGGCGTTTTATAAAAGGGAAAACTCTACTTTATTTTAGTACATTGATACATCTAGAATTTAGAATGTAGGGTCAAGAAGTGTAAGCACACTTTTGCATTATTGCTAAAACATTGACCTAACACCAATATTTGTAGATATAACAACACCTAAACATAATGCATAGTTGCTTATTATCTCCAACCTTTGTTAACACACTATTGAATTAGTTTACCCAGAACTTTGATTAAGGAGATCACAATCTCCACTTAAGAAGCTTCTTAAAGGTAATTGTAATCATTATCAATTATTAATTACAATTCTAAATACCTAAAAGTAAACAAATCACCTTTTTAAATTACAAGATTTATTAGATTGATTTTGCATGGTACACGTTAATTTTGTGCACATAATTCACTTCTACATTGTCAAATCAATTTCATACTACAATTTAAAATATTACAAAACTAACTTTAATATCATAACATCCTTATACAAAAACAATTTATAATCCAACACCTAACCAAGCCACAAATAAAGGTAAATAATCTTGACCTTATCTATCATCTAAAAAATATATAATTATTCCAAACTATTAATCACATTTCATCTAATATCCTAATCTATCAAAAGAAAGTAATTTATTTCTCTACAATGGGAAAAATCTGAAGCAGCGAATGAGTTTTTATGTGCATAGAAGCCCCCACGAAGTTTACCTGAAATATTAACCTTTTTGCCTCTGTTTCACCGCCAAAACCATTTGCCAGAAGGAGTGGCCATGTATCCATGACCAAAATTCAACCAAAAAGCTAAATCGAAAGATTTTAAAGCTCAACTGATAACGACTATATGAGTGAAATGACGGTAGCTAATTTGGATGAGGACCAGCTCCTCCTAGACAGCACGGGACTAGATAGTAATGTAGATAACGGGAATAGAGAGCAGAAAGCAGTTGTAGTGGGCACCTTGTGCAACGTACAAGAAAATGGAATGCAGCATGAGTTTTGGTCGTGTAAGAGGTCTGGAGCATTTGAGTGCGAGGCCAAGGTCTACTGCCATTAACATGACGAGACTCCTCCCCTGCAATGCTCATGCGCCGCAGGTAGGATTCGGCTCTTGTTTTCACTGTTCTTTGTGACTAATGTTATTCCTTGCTCATTCATTTGGGTTTGCTGTTGAATTGAATTCCAGCGGGATAATACAGATGAAGGGGGAACAAGCATGCCCTTGGGCATCAGAAGGCGTCCTCCCACAGGTCCTCCTTTGCATTATGTTGGGCCTTTTGAATTCCGTTTGCAGAATGAAGGAAACACTCCTAGGAGCCTGCTCGAGGAAATTGTTTGGAACAAAGACAAGGAGATTTGGCAGGTGACCTTCAATTTTGAACATAAGATTATTGTCACAGGCCATGGAAATTGTGTTAAAAACATGTCTTGAAATAATTTTGCGAGTTTTTGCATCAACAATTCAGGTCACACTCAGTGATCCGTCATCAGGATAAGAAATAATGATCAAATTTTGCATCAATTCTGACCTTTGGTTTTTTTTATAACTTCTTTCTCTTTTTAGTAATTCAGTACAGATTTGTGGTGGTTTTTTACCAACTGAGCTAGTTCCCTATTTCATAATGGATTGCATTGCCTTTGAGTTCCTTACTTGCTTCTGATAACAGCGCACTCTGTACATTTCAGATGAAAGAGAGAAGACCCCTTGGAAGCTTGAAAAGAGGTATGTCAAGCCTACCCCCAATAAGGGATTTTATTGGTGCACTCAAGGCTCGAGAGGTAGAAACCGGTAGGCCCGCTCTCATTGCAGAATTAAAGAAGGCGTCACCGTTTGAAAGAGTCCTCCAGCCTAATTTCAATGCAGTAAGATGATAAGGAATGCCATCTCTGGACCACCATTTGCTCTATTGATTTTTCTATTTTACCTCAAAGCTACATAATAAAGAAGATCCTATTTTTATTATCTTTGTGCTCAGAAGTTGCTGTTAAATCTCTGGAATATAAATATTATGGTGAACAGAAGCCTTGCCAACATGTTTATTGGTGCATGCTTGAGTTATTTTGCATTCCACATTGTGAGTGCAAGTAAATATGACGATCTCAGGATCCATAGGACCTTTTTTTCAAAAGGTTGGATGAAGAAATAGAAAAAATATAGTTAATACAGTTCACTTAACAATTCTAACAGAGAAGACAATCAGAATGGGACACCGACAAACCCATCACGTTGAACATTGATACCATCCAAAACCAACAAAATATTGGCAGGATTCAACATATACCAAAACTAGACCTCCCAAAATTCAATGGTGATGAGCTTGCGAGTTGGTTATGCATAGTACAATAGTATTCCATCGTCAATCAAATTCCCATGACTCATAAACTCTTAATCACTTCATTCGAATTGGAAGTTGAAGCTATCCAATCGTGTTAATTACCGGAGAAAATAATATTGTTACTTCACATGGAATCAATTTGGTGAGCACTTCTTCACATGCTTTAATTCGAGTGAATATGAAGATTTCACAATGGCACTAAATGGTGGCAAATTCATTTGATTTGTGACTACTAGACACAGTTTGAAAAGCTGGCAAATCAGACCTATGGGCTTGATGACGATCTTTTCAAATGTTGTTTCATAGTGACTTAAAGGAGATATTTGTGCCAAAGTTAAAATCTTTAATCCCACCACATTGATTGAAGCTCTTGGATTGACCAAATTAGTTGAGGACAAATCTATTGCTTAGTGCTATCCCTATAAATCACCACAATCTAGCACTCAATAGGCATTTCAACCCAGACCGCATCAGGGCAGTTGCCCCACACCAAGTGGAGGCATCCGACCGTCACCCGTTAGATGCCTAACACTTGAGAAAATGGCTACTCACTATTGTAAAAATTAATAGAACACAATATTTTAATATTATATCAAATAACAAGATATCAATTACAAAGGGGTTCATCTCCTTATATAGAGATTGGAGGATGAAACCAAGCAAACAGATAAACATGACACGACTCACCCAATGTTAAGAATAGCCAACTAGAAAAAAAAAATACTTGCCACTAAGGTGACTTTATTTTAATTGTAAGCCTTTTCTAATAATTATTTAATATTATTCTAATACCCTTGAGGCTTTCTTCATTGAAAGAAAAACATATCAAACTAAAAACACCTTGAACCATGATTTTACCATTCTTCAAATATTTTCTTTGAAAACAAACCATACACCAAGTACAACTCCATCGAGCTGCCTTGAACCTTTGTAAAGGTGTAATTCTGAGCTGAATTCTTGTCACGTCCCACCAAGGAACCCTCAGAAAGAGAGGGTGATACGAGCACAATAATTTTTTTTGAACAAACAAATGCATTATTAACAACACCAGTGCTCAAACAAGATATACAATGCCACAATAAACATATTACGCTCATGAAACAACCAAACAATTTACCAACCAATCACCTTGGGGTCACTCAGGATGCACCTCCGCATTGTCTCCAAGGGTTCCATGACCAAAAGGTGTCTAACCTACTCAATGTGATGTTGTGCGAGGGCTCTAATGATCAATCATGAGCTTCACATCTTGCCACCAATCCCTTAAGCCATGATTGTGACAAGGGCAGTCTGGATCACTGTTAGGGACTAGATTGTCAAGGTTCACCTTTGAGGATCAAAAGCAAAAGTGCATTAAATGATTCTGCATAGTGGGGGTGAATATACCAAAATGCTCGTAAGGATAAAGGGTATACATATCATAAGCTCATTTTTGCACAGACTAAGCTGAACTGCTCTCTGTTATAAATGCGCAGATCTGCAATCGTGTTTCGTAGATATAGGGTATATTTGCACAGAAACAGAAGACGATTGCATAGGAGTTTTTGCCCATAAGCGCAAGGGAAGTAGACAAATGCGCAGCTCTGCAAACATATGCACAGAAGATTTGGATGAATGCGCAAAATTTAAGGGTATATGCAACAAAAGCAGGGTAAAACTAGGTAGCTTAGGCTTTCGGGGTTCTAATCTATTTGTTTGGTCTTGTGAGATCATTTACCATCCCAGGAGGTACTAGGGGCATACAAGGGGTTCAAATAAACACCCTATAAGAATAATGCATTATATTTACATCGTTTTAAAAGCCTGAAACTACACTACATATTATAGAGCCGAATCCATGATACAAGATTAAACAATGCATCCAACTGGGATCATCAAGTCCTGAAAGATAAGTACATACATTCAATAACCTCGTAGTAATCTAAATTCTCCACCACAGGAACATAATCTATGCTATTAGAATAATCACTGAATCCAATGTACGAATATGCAAGGATACAGAAGCAAGGATACATCATCATGGTGTCACAAGTTCGGAAGGTGTGTAATTGCAAGCCAAGACCGCTCGTTACCTAGTACATGGGTCCTCAACGATGGTTGATCACGCCACCCGACCATGAGGTACCCTCAGGCCCTCTCCCACCGTGCTCACGGACATAACCATGTGGCCCACACAACACAAGGAAAGCTATCACATGAGGTATACACATATGCAATTCCACAACACCACACAATCCACAAGAGGCTTGGTCATCTAGAATCCAAGGTACTCCACACACACACACATTTAGGTACCCACAAACCAGGTCATGATATCACCATTATGCAAGATACAGGAGCTCGACATTACATGACAACTGACTCATTGATCAATCCAAGTGGGTGCACAGTCCAAAGTTGGGAGTGTCATCACATGGCCATCTCGCCCATGCGGCGCCAAACAATCCTCTTATGAAGGCGAGGAGCTTGACGTGTCGGTAACTCTAGGCCTTCTCCACTACGTCTGTGGCTAATGGGAGCCTACAAGACACGTAGGAGGTATCTATGGCCGATAACTCCAGGTCCTCTGTGGCCAATACATCCAGGTCCACATACCCATACTTATCTTGATTAAGTGTTTTAACCCCATTAATTTTATTATGTTATCATTTGATTAGGAATTCTGCAATGGGTTACCCCTTTGTGCCATGGTCCCCCCATTTAGAGCCATTGGCAAAGTTGTCTTCACATCTGCTCAAGCACACACACACAAATGGCATACAATGAGGTCATTCACTTCCATACACACATGGTGGATTGCCGGCATGTCCCTCGGCAATGATACAATTGTCTCAACCATGCGGGGTGTTCCAATGGTTCTCATATGAACTCACAAGTGCCGAATTCTCATTCACAAGCATGCTCAAACACATACATGACCTCATCAAGGGGTGGAATAAAACGCAAGGCATCCATAGGCTTGCCATTGCCCTCACATAAAAACAACAATTCAATTGCACAAAAGAATTGACCTCCAAAAGTATATTAAGTCTCTAAACTCGGATATATGCATCCCATGCCCAAAATTCATCAAAAATTCAACTTTTTTTTTTTTTTTTCTATTAAGATAGTTTACAAAGCTGGAATGAAAGATCATTACAAAAGTATTATCATCAGTGTTTGTTAAAGAGACTAACCCCTCCATTTACAAAATTACATCAAAAGACCCATATACATAGATACAATTCGCTATATGCCAAAAAAGGAATACACTACTACAATAACTATTCCCATTGACCTATTATGTTATTACTGCATTCGACCTTGTCACATTCAAAGGCCCCAACAGGTGGATCCACAACAACTGGGATGTTTGCTGCATCTTCCCAGTTCATTTCTTTGTCCTCTCGATTCTTGCTGATCAGCAGGTTCTCCTTTTCAATGTCAATACCTTTCTCTTTGACAAACATATTCAGACTATACAGTTCTTCCTTGTTCAGCTCATCAACATAATTGTCAAAGTAATTAGCTGATAATATGCCTTCTTTATATACTATCATGGCCCCTTCCCGCACCAGGATCATGAATCTGTCTTTTGGAATATCTAGAACCGCAAACACCTGAGACATAATATGAAAATGGGTGAGTTTACAATTAAACTTTGTAAGCACCCTCCTCTTCTGTTGGAAAACATCTTCATTTCTCTTCTTGCAGAGAAACCATAATATCTCAGCAGTGAGAGCAAACCAAAATAAATTGAGAGAAAGACCAAAAGGCACAACAAAAACAGCTAAGACTTCTTGCCAAGGCAGCCTAGGTCTACTATTCCATATAACAGGGTTACCAAGAAATAAAGACCAAACTCTGGAAGCAAATTTGCATTAAAAAAAAAGATGCTCAAAAGATTCATAACAACCACACACTGAGCAAATCACAGGTTCAATATCAACAAAAGTTAAACAAGATCCCACAACAAGCTTCTTAAGGATCAAAATCCATCTAAAACAAAGAATTTTAGGTTCCACATGGGAGTGCCAAAACATATCAAACACATGATGCCATCTAGAGACCGACCAATTAAAACCCCAACTATGATTAATATTCTAAAAAATGGAAGTGTTATCTTTCAGCATGTTGTAAATGGACTTGGTAGAAGCACTAAATAACAAACCACCATTGGACCACTTGATTTGATTAAGGGTCTGATTAGAATCTAAAGCTTTATCAGGAAAAAAAAGACCAACAACTTTATGAATCATAGAGTATGTCTTCTTTTGTGAGTGAGGAACCCTAAATTTGTTTCTGATTTCCTCCCAGCTACTCAATCGGTTGTCAACCAAAACATCATTAATGAGAGCAATGCCTTTGTTGTTCCAGGCCCTAGCAGAACAACCTTGGGTGAGTGCAAGTGGTTTGTTATTCACATAAATGCCCCACCAAATAGATTTGTCCAGAACAAAGAATGTAGGAGAGCTTCCAATAGCATTTTTAGAACAAAGAAAACCTCTCACCTGAGTCCATGCCTTCCAAATGGAAGCAAAAACCTTTGAGCCAAAACATTTCATATCAAATTGACCAAACATATTATCATCAAGGGGCACATTATTCCACTTCTTACCTTTTTTTATGGTAGAATTTTGGATGTTATTTCTAACTAGAATCCTCCAGGGCTCATCACCATACAGGCTATTCAAAATCCATTTAGCAGCAAGGGCTGCCCCATGTACTTGCAAATCTTTCAGACCCAGTCCCCCAAACTTCCTCGGGGTGCAACACCAGTCCCATCTAACACAATGCCTTTTCTTCTTCCCCATGCCATCTAACCACAAAAGTCTCTTAGAATTTTATCAAGTTTGTTGTTTTGATATTTAGCAAACAACCACAAAGAAGCATAGTACATAGCATGGGATGCCAACACTTTCTGTACAATTTGTACTCTTCCATCTAGAGATAGCATGTGGGTTTCCCACTTCAAATGTTTCCTCTCAATTTTGGAGTAAATCCACTGCCACGTATTCTTAAGAGTTGGTTCAACTGCAAAGGGGATACCAAGATATCTAACAGTGGCATTAGGGCCATTGCACAACCACCCTCTCTGAGTTAGCCAATCTGGAGCATACTCATTCCATCCTAACATGGTTGATTTGTGTGGAGCAACCTTGGCCCCTACTACCAAACAAAAATACTGCAGTCTATTCATGGTATTTCAAAATTGTCCGGGGAGAGTTCAAGGAAAAGGGCAATATCATCTGCAAACTATGCATTAACCAGCTCATCTCCATTGGGTAAGGTTATACCTTGTATAGGAGGGCCAAGCTCAGTGGCTCTAAGTATATAGAATAGAGCATCAACAACAATGGCAAATAAATATGGGGCGATGGGGCACCCTTGTCTAATAGATCTTTGTAGCAAAATAGGTTCAAAGATTTCTCCATTCACTTCTATGACTGTAGAGGAGTCTTTGAACAAGTCTGAGATCCATCTGTAGTAATAAGGGGGGAATGCAAAAGTTTGAAGCATGCTAATCACAAAAGGCCATTCCATTCTATTATATGCTTTCTCAAAGTCCAGAAGAACCATAGTTGCATTCTGACCATCATTTTGAGCCCAATTCATGGCCTTCCAACTGGTAATAAGATTTTCAAGAATAAATCTACCCTTAATGAATCCTATTTGGGTAGCCGAGATGATTTTGCCCATGATATTGGTAATTCTCCTTGCAAGGACTTTGGCAATAATTTTATAAGACAGGTTCAAAAGCGTAATAGGTCTCCAATTTTTAACTTATGATCTATCCCCATTCTTAGATAGCAATTTTATAATGCCCCTGCTGATCTTTTCACCCAAGGTACCTTTGTCAAAAGCCTCATTATATACCTCTAGTAGTTCTTGGCTAATCCACTCTCTGTTTTCTTTATAGAATTCAATAGGCAATCCATCTAGGCTAGGAGATTTGCCATTAGCCATGTCTCCAATAGCCTCTTCAATTTCCATAAGGCTAATGCTCTGTTCTAACATCTTATATTCATCTTTGTTAATCTTGTTGGGATAAGCTTCATACATTCATCCAAAGCTCTACAACTGTTAGAAACTTAGAACTATATTCAGAAGTGAATAACTCTTTGTAAAAATTGTAGAATGCACCTAGTATTTCTTTATTATCTCTGGAAAGGCCCAAGCTAGTTTAAATTTCTTCAACGAGCTCCCTCTTTTGTTTTGCCCTGATGATGTTGAAGAAATATTTGGTACCCCTATCACCTTCCTTAAGCCAGTTCATTCTAGCTCTCACTTTCTGCCCCTGTATATCATAATTTTGATGCCTTCTCCATTCATTTTTGGTGTTAACTAACTCTTTCTCTAAATGTACATTCTGCCCCCCTTTCTGTAGCATCTCCTCAATCTCATGAAGTTTCCTCTGACATTTGGTTTCATTCTTCTATCCATAGCCAACTTCTTACCAATAGTCTGAAACATCTTCCAAACTTCTACCAAGTGCCCCCATTGTTCTCCTAGAGAGGAGGATCTACTACTGAATTTGGATAAGCAAGTGACCATTCTGATGGCATCATAAGTGTCTTTGTCTTGCAGTAGGGAAACATTAACTTTAAACAAGTTGCCTTTATGTTTTCCATGGTTTGCCTTCTGAAGGGCATCAATATAAACCTCACAATAGATAGGGGAGTGATCAAATATACTGGCTGGAGAGACTCTAACAAAGTAAGTTTCAGAGTCATGAGTAGCACCAAAAATGCAGAATCAGGATATATTCTATCCAATCTACAATAGACCCTCTACTTTCCTGTCTGATTGTTACACCAAGTATACCAGATGCCCTTACCCTCTGGTTTCTTTGTATCCATAGGGTCCTTCAGGTTAAACCTCCTTTTAAAACTAGCCCAAAAAAAGTATTCATTACCTTTCCAATTCTGAGTAGTGCCTTCACATTTGTCCCCTTTATTCTCGGTCATTTTGAAGTCTCCCACAAAAATCCAATGTGCCATAGGTAGGTTATTAGCTAGCCAATCCCAAAAATTAGCTCTGTCTTTGTATTCATTTGCTGCATAGACATTGCAAATTCCTACCATTTTGTCTTTAAATTTGAATAGAATCCAGTGTGCTCTTTGGCACGGGGAAGATCCTTCTCCCTCAAAATTCTCAGTCCATTTAGGGATGATAAGAAATGCAGTACCCGCTTTACCTTTGTTATGGTTGGTAAAAAGACACATGGCTTTGTCCCACAGGAACTTCAACGTGTTATATGCTTGGTATCCTACAAGCTTGATTTCTTGTAGACAGATGATATCCTTGTACTTTATCCCATTACACCATTTCCTGACAATGTACTTCCTATCAGGCATTTCAAGGCCGCGAACATTCCAACTATGTATGTGTAACATCATTACCAACAATTTGGGAGGGTGTTTCTCTACGATTACACAATCTATTAAAGCATTCAGGTATTTCATAGTGTTGCTGTTTACTGCCTTTGTCTTTATTCTTAGATAGAGAATGTCTCTCTATCATTTTCCTTTTCTTTTTAGCAGTTTTACTAAGACCTTCAATAAAATCGTCTCCAGTTTCTATCACCATATCACCCATTGTTTCATAGGGGACAATTTGTCTGTTACTATTATCCTCAAGATTTTTCATGCAATCAGGTGAAACTTTGCTTTGATCTAAAGATGGTTCTTGGCGCTTCCTATGTGTCTCAGCTTTCTCTTTGATGCTATCCAGAGCAATTTGCTGGGCATTTTTATTTATTAATACCGTTTATTCTAAGATGCTCATTATTGATCTCACAATTGCCGTGTTTTGGTTGACAGCCGGTTGAGCGGGGATGTCTATTATTAGAAATACTTTTAGCAGGGATAATCTCCAACTCATCCTCAAAAAGGGGGTTAGAAAGGGAAACTAATTTCTTCCCAACAACATCTACTTCAGAATTACCCATATTATCTTTCTCGTGAGTGATGTTAATGTCTTTTTCCTTACTATTCTCAGAAGAATTTTTAGCATTGCTATTCGAAACATTCTCCACTTTCTTATGAATGCCACCATTTGTATTATCCTGAATAGAATCCTGCTAAGAAGAACATCCTCAGGCTTTTGCTGCTCAACACTGATCTCAACTTCACCATACCAGAAGTGGTGAAGCCAACTAACAAGACCCACCCAAACTATAGTGCTAACCTTGTCGCCACTTGGGTCCCAATGCAATCGAGACTCACATCCATTTGTATTGTGGAGATAAGAACATTTGTAGGTGTCTATAACACAATCACCACCTCCATCCTCTGCTAAACTGCCATGGATGTGCTGACTCTACAAGTAGTCCCCCACCAACTTGCAGCTATTGATTCCATCTATTGAATATTGTGAATACCCATCCCATAAAGGATGGTATAATCTAGGAGCCAATCCACACTGATGCATCATCAAGTCCTCCACATGTGGATCAAAAGAAAAATTATGAGTACTCCTCGTTGTATAGCTATGGTAGAAAGCTCCAACCTCTGTCAATGGTTCATCACTGACAACTCTAGAATCAAGAGATGGCTCCAATCTCTAACCCAAACAACTGATTGAGTAGGGGTTCTGGTAACCCTCTCTGCAAACCCAACCACAAAATCTCTATGAGGAAGCATTGTAGTCAGAGTATCTACAATCTCTCCCTCCAAACACTAAATGCTACACAAACCTCGAGTGAGAGTATCCTCGATGGCTCCATATGGACCCTCCTGAAACTCTGAACTCTCAAGTACTCAATTAACGAATCTGCGTAGTAAAAATATATGAGGCAAAATCAACCTTTTCTTTTCCAACCCTCAGTTGATCACTCTAACTTTGTGACCCAACAAGATGACGCCCAAAATTAGTTGCATGGGATGAAGTAACAAATTTTCTTCCAAGAGAGGGAAATAATTCTACATGAGAACCATAGTCCCAACTAGATGACACTTTGCGAGTCCCCTGAGAAGATGATGGAGTGACATTGTGAACTAACACACAACTCTCTGGGGAATCCACCACTGCCACACAAGAGCTATTGGCAATCTGACCTGCATCATCTGTCATAGTACTAACCTCGGGAGAACTTGATGCAACAAATGGTTCTCTACTATTCTCAACCAAAATACTCATCCCATCTGAGACTACTGCACCTGTCTGTGATGGATATAGTCACATCCTCAACCCACTCACAACTATAACTCGTGGATATAAGATCATCACCAACTACCATTGTAGAAGATTGTACTATATCTGTAGCTGGTGAAGACTGTGCCAAACTCAACTCCACGGTAAGCTCCTCCAATCATGACTGCAACTCCTGAAGGGCCAACTAGGCACTCTTCAATGAATCCGTAGTCACTTGCAACTCATGGGTGAGCTCAACTACCTCCTTTCCCTTCAAGGCATCATAGCAAGTGCAATCACACTCAAGAAGATAGTCTCTATTAGCCAATTACTGTAAATAGTTATGTTTCATTATTCCAATTGCTTCTTGAAGTATATGGAATTCTGCCAGGGAAAGGCCACTATCACTGTGCTCATCTGTCATAGGAGTACTCCAACCAAAGGCAGCCAACATCTGATGAGCAACATCAAATTGCTCTATGGCTATGGCAATCATGCTATCATGAACCTTAAGTTGCGCAATCAAATGATGAGTACTCTGGAACTTATAACTCTCTTGCAAGTGTTATGACCCAAAATCTGCACTGTGGTATGAGGTTGTATCCACATCACTCACCTCATGATAAGCAGCATTGTGTGTGCAATCATCAGTGCACACATCAACAACTAAGGTACTGCTGCTATGTACCTCAAAGGATGGCTCAACTGGCAAAGTAAAAGCTGCTGATATAACAGTTACACACTTCTGCTCCCAATGTAATTGCATGTCCATCCAAGTCATGATCCTGAGATCCAATGCCACTAAATGAACTTTCTAACTTGTTTCCTAGGGTCCGATTTGAGAAATTAGACTCACTTCGACATGAATGCTCAACATACAATGTATCATTACTACCCATTTCTTGAGTACTTTCATGTGACAACTCAACAGTAGCATTCTGCACGTGTAGTCACTGTTGTCTCATGCTTATGCAAGGTATCATTACTGATGCCATGAAAATCAAAACTGTTATAGGTTAACTTTTCCATGCAATCTTCATTCTTGGCACTAGTATCATGAGTGCCAATACCCAAGGTCATCCCCATAACACCTTTTGGACTTGCCATGACTTTCAATTCTTCTTCACGCTCAAGTGGACAACCGCTGTCATAAAAATCAGGCTTATTATCATGACTGATAACAACTTCTTGAGTATTAATAATGTCCACTTCTTCCTCAAATTTCACCTTCTTATCACCATATACAATTTGCTTGTCATTACGTGAACCATCTCTTTGTGCCAATAGATCCAGAGCTATCTTATGATAGTGTTTCTTTACCAAATCAGTCTTATAACATAGCTTTGGATGAAAGTCCATGAAAGCATTGAAAGATAAATCTTTTTTAACATATTGAGGAAAAGTATCATATTCCCCAAACATGCTAAGTACTTCATCCCTTTTGTTTTCCATGACTGAACAACTACAAGAGTGGTGATCACTCAAATGTTATCTGTATGATCAATATAAATTTATTTTTGAACCCAACAGGGTGGCAGGAGACTGCTCTGATACCACTATAAGAACTCCTGCAGTTTCTAACTCTGCCAAACCACTAATTTACTATGCAAATGATATATTTGACTAAATTCTTTTTGATAATATATGAATTTCTTGTATTTTTACAATTTTTTGATAATATGTGAATTTCTTGTATTTTCACAATATATTGCTAGGAACAAATATATGCAAACAAAGATACCAGTGCCAAGGGAGAAATGGTAACTACAAATCGACACACTGTTGTGATTCTTATTATCGGATCAATGACTTGCAAAGTGCATTGTATATTCTAAATCAAATTTTATCAATTTGTAACATAAATACCATCATATCCGTAAGTCACAACAGGCCTGTTGAAGTCTGAAAATCATTAATGCAGGTCTGAAAATACTGTAACAGCAAGCCTGAAATTGACCATTCACAACATTAGGAACCCTCCCAGTCAATGCCTATCAGTAATAATTAGTTCCTTCATGAAATCGCTGCATAGGGATAGCTGTAGCTAGACACCAATGATAGAGAGATAAGGGAAACCCACACGTCGAGACTGTATAGCAGCAACACAACCTCTAATAGCTTCACCACGTAATAGGAATGAAAGCTTAGAGGCTGGAAATGCAATCCTAGATTTATATCTTTGTTCTTCAACAAATAAACTTCGAGACCCTATGAATCTTCAACTAATATGCAAGAGTACTGTAGCGTTACTGTTCACGTGTTAATGTAGCAGCAATAAAAAGCTTGAAATCTGAGACAACAATGACTGCAATAATGAAGCTACAGGTCTACAATAGATGAGACTTCAGATATGCTCCATACCCTTGCACAAATCTGCCCTTTATGCTCAAATTGGACTACTGGTTGAAGACCACACTATGACAATGATTCATCTGATCTCTCATAACTTCAAGATTGCACAAACATTGAAGAGATTCGTTCTCCAATGGATATGGATGACTGAAACCCTTGTGTATTTCTACACACAGCTCATACATCAAAAAGTATAAGTATAAAATAACTCCTAGAATGAATTCTATTTGCTTTTTGAGTCCTTATATATTCTCACAAAGGAGGTTGATCCTCTTAAATATCTTTAAAGTGCTTTTGACGTCTACTTTAGGGTTTTAATAAATACTTTATTATAAGACTTCAAAAGAGGGCGCTCAAATCCATGGATTATAAATGCATTTTGATATCATTTAAAATAATATAACTTGTGTGCGCATTGACTTTATAAAATACTTTAATGTTTGCCCCCCAAAATATAATCCATTAGTTGCACTTTAAGACACTTAAATTGAAGGATCAGGGCTCCATTTATTAGAAAGTGACTTTTTTTACTTTATAATTTCACTTTATATTATTTAATTACCATTAAAGTACCTTTAATGATAATTTCTCATTAAATACTCAATGTTTTGCCCATCGAATTGATTAAGAAGATCAACACTTCAAATGTGACCTATACAGGTGCCCTTGGGCCTTCTATAAATAGAAACCCTGACTCATTGAAAATATGACTTAATATAAATAGTAAGTGTGCCAAACTGAGTCCAACGGAGGCCAAACCTGAACACATACTGAGCTTTGACGAAGAATACACGCTGATCTCTACCAAAAGGGGACCCTCTATCCAACTGCCTTAGCCTATGAGGGTCAGTAATAGGCTAATCCAATGAACTCAAATGCTCGCGAAAATGGGGACATTACATACATGTACATGTGCATGGTGCCTAATAATTTCTTGCAAACATATTTGAAAAATAAGAGTATTATAATCATGATAAGAATGGTAGTTGTTTGTGCTTCTTGGAACAATAGAAAGATGAACCAAAAGATGGTCTAGAGGTGAACTAATTATCCTAGAGACTTGTACAACCACCATGGTCATTGACAAAATGCAGCATAGCATGTCAAGTAGCCTAGATTTTGCCAAGTCAATAGAACCTGAGAAAAGTTGAAACAAGCCAAGTAGGGTGGTGAACTTTGATTGCACGTTTAATCGTGCTTGAAACTAAGAAAACCTTGGCCAAGGTGGCATAGTGTTTGCATGTGTTTGTCAATTCACATGATCCAGATACACTACCTAGTCAAAGGTCATGCTAGTTAGGAGGTACATATAGTGTGTGACTGAATAGAGTCATGTAGGTTCAAAACACTAGGCTCAAATGGCATTAGACCTAACACTTGTTTGCACCCTCGTGAAGGGTAGGGTCACTTCTAGTAGGAAGATGTGCGGGGGACTTCCGGGTCTATGGTTGGAGGTGAAGCGCTTTGATGATACTCTCCCTTTGGCGAGCATGCCCAATTTTGTGAATCTCAGATTGGATTCAGATCAGAGTAGACCCTAAATTCTTCTTCAGTTCTTTAAATTGCATGATGATAATTGTTAAAGATAGAGATAATATATGTACTTAATTCATGTTCTTGCATTGTTCTTTATGATATTGATGGAACATAAATGCTCATTTGTTTTGTTCATATTTCAGAGTACAAAATGTTTAGATTATGTTTACTTTTCTTGCAAGTAATGTAGCATATTACACTAGGTGCCTGAGTCTTGATAAATAGGCCCCATGTATAATTAGTGTCTGATTGGCCCAATTGAATTTCTATCCCTGTATGAGGATAACACAGCATGCAATGAATTAAGGGGGAGCTTCTCTGTCTACAAGATTCAACTCCCAACCATAGTTCTTGCGGAGCAGAATTCTCTGTGCTAGGACTGTGACATGGCAAAGATAAAAGAATATTTTTATAGAAGAGTGAACAACTGTAGCTATGAAACTCTGCAATAAAACTTCTGCCCACAAACTTCACTGTACTTGGGGTTCTCCCTCCTAGCTGGAGTGGGATCTCTCTGCTCTCTAGACCCATGGGAACATACCTTTCTCAGTCCCTAAAAGTACGCAGCCTAAACTCGTAAGGAAATGCTGTATTTGGGTAATATACACAACTGCCATGGAAATCTCACACATGATGAAGACCATCTATTTGCAAGTTTCACTTCCCTTATTGAGATCAATGTCTTCTCCAAATAATTGAAAAAGTTTTAAAAAAGGTGTTATCTTATTTATGTGAAATGTTTAGTTGACGAGGTGGAGCATGGATAGACTCTGGCATCAGTCTTCCCAACTTGTCATATCATAGTTCTCTTTGAAATTTCACTTGAAGCAATTAGTTTTATTTTGAATTTGTGATTTGCTTTTAGCATTTGATTTGTATTATGATTTCAGCTGAAATTAGTATTTGCATGATGCACATCAAGCCTTTGTCTTTACAAATGAAGAAAGCACCACTAAAACTACATCACCATCATCATACTATTTCAATTATCAAACACATTCTACCAAGATTGTAGCTCTTTGAGATTGCAAAACATCTTTTCAGGCACAACGAAACCCTTAACCTGGTTATTATAGTTCAAGCCATGGACATCAAACTTCATGTGTGAGGTATACACATTCTACCAAGATTGTAACACCTTGAGATTGCGAAACATCTTTTCAGGAACAACATAACCCTTAACTTGGTTACTATAGTTCAAGCCATAGACATCAAATTTACTTCATAGTTGTGAGATTAGTTTTGTGTATAAGGCATCAAGACTTACCTTCAGGTAATGTAGAATTTTTCTTCATGCAAGAACACATGAATTTGAAATGATAACTGATAGATTGAATTAATTACAAAGGAGATGATAGCTCCTTAAATAGAGACTATAGTAGAGTTTCTAAAATATAAACTAAAGACTTAAAAAACCTAAGTTAGAAACTAAAGACCAAAAAAACCTAAGTTACCGGTTTGAATTTGGATGTGGATGCGGGTATGAGAACCCGATACATGGATACATGAAATTTTTTTTGGGGTTTTGGATGTGTGTTTGGGTATGTTTATATATATATATTTTAAAAATATATATTGTAAATTTATATATATACAAAAAATTGCAAGAAATATACAGAATTAAAGCATTTGATATTATGATACTTCATCATTGATCAATGCCAAATGCCAAAGATAAATATTAAATACCAATTGATAGCCTCATCTAGGGTCGTTTTAGGGTTTTAAAATAATAAAAAAGTCACTTTTAAAGCATGTGTTAAGTGAGAAGTCGATTTTTTAAAGTTTTTATTGAAAATTCTAAGTGCTGGGTGTTCGGGTGCATCCGGATGTGCCTGGGTGCACTTGGATGCTCACAAAGAGCGCTTTTTCTCACTGTGGGTGCATTCGGATATGCATGGATGTGCATTCGGATGCACCCACAGGGAGAAAAAACACTCCCTATGAGCATCCAAACACACTAGCACCTGCATCCTGCACCATAATGCACCAGCATCCGGATACGTGGGAAGGGTGCACGCACTTGGTAACTAAGAAAAACACATTCTAAATAAGAACTAACTACGAAATGGAAATATCCTAACTCAATGACCATTCTAGAAACATGACATAATTACTTTAACACCCTCCCTTAATGGTCATTCTACTAACTACCCTATAGAAGACATAATTTGTAGGTCATTTGGCCATGAATGCATAGAATGCCGACTCCTCTTTAGAATGCTCTGTGACATAAGCCTGTTGGTGAGACCCTCTCTAGTTGGACTTCTCATCGGTCAACTGCTTTCTACAAATCTTTTGGACATGACCAAGTTTACCACAATAATGACATATGATAGGTTTTAGATCCTTGGAAGAATCTTCACTTTGTCCTTGCTGCTGAATGGACTTGCCTTTCCCTTTGCCCTCGATAGTAAACGCCTATTCCACACTGGTGATTTCGTTGTTGCTACCAAACTATTGTTTTCACCTGGCTTGTTGTAAGAGCTTTTTGCACAAGTCATCAAACTTTAAGTCAACATTAGTGGAAGTAATGTTGAGAGTTTCGATGAAGTGCTCATAGGATTGTGGTAAGCTTTTCAGCGTGATAACCACCATATCTTCTTCCATCTTGCGACTAGTGGCCTCCAATTGATCATGAATGTCTTTGATCTTGTGAGATGATCTTGCAAAGAGATCTTGTCATTCATCATAATCGATAACAACATATTCTTAAGGAAGAAAGCTTGGCCTTTATCTGACGTCTCATGCAAAGTCTTCAGGTGACTCAAGATCTCTGTAGTAGTCTTGCCTTACAACACTTTTGGAAGCATATCATCAGTGACATATAACTTAAGTAGTGTAATGTCCCCTATTGGGACTAAAGATTATAAGTACCAATTTGTAATGTTTCGATGCCTCTTTGATAGAGATTAGATTGTGATTTCTGATATGATTCCTTAATTATATGCAATGTAATGACCTCTTGTCTGGCTACCTCCAATAGTCGGTACAATTACTCACACTTCATACTCTTGCTTTATCTGATACTTACGCTTGGATTAAGTAATGGAGATTGTATGAGATTATATAGCTGTCTCTTTGATACTGTTATGCTATAATAGAATAATGAGAACATGCAATTAACGATATCGCTTTCTCCACAACTGTGATATCTGGTTTGTTATGTTATGTCTTACGTGCCAGGGAGTAATTTCAGGAGGATAAGTACATAAGAGAAAACTGTCTTTCTTTTCTGATTGAATGTTATGTATCTTCCCTGATGATCCCCCATTGATTGTTGTTTCTTATTTTATATCTTCCCATACGATAAAGAGACGCCCCTCTTCATTTGAAAAATCACAACTCTTTTATCGTACCCCTTCATAATTATTGGGAACAAGGCTACTTTGATTCATTAAGCACTGGTTTTAAGATTTCAACATATCGTAGTTAAATTAGTGTTGAAGTTGTTGTCCATAATAGTTCCATACATAGCCACACAAACCATTAAACATACCAGACTATGATCATATACACTTTATACATCTTTGGAGAATGCGGGCCTATCTAAGTCATTCACGATGCATTTGCGAATAGCATCATCAGTCTCAGATTTCCACTGTTCCACAATGTGTGATTCAAAATCCTACGTGAGTGAATTGGCATGCCTTGTGACAAAGATATCTGTGCCCTATTGCAGAGAATGAGATGACCCGTCGACATCAGATGTATCCGCTACAGTGTAGTTTCCACCCGTAACATCAAGCAAGATGCCTTCGCCATTACAGCATGAATACTTTCAGTTTTATGGATCGTCTGAAACAAGGATTGTCATACGCGCCCAAAAATCAGAATGTAGGAATCAAGCCAAGCAATATGAAACCTTACAATATGTCGTCCTGGTTATATTATTCCTAATTGGGGAGAGAATCAACCATATACTATATCGATATATATATTTCATATGTATTATAATATATTTTAATGTTATATATTAATATACTTGTCTATTATAAATGTTTATAATATAATTGGCTTATTTATTATAGTTATATTCATCATTTTATTATTGGTATCAAATTATTATATTTTAGTATTATTTATTGATTATTAATATATAATTATATTGATTGATATAGTAAACTCTTTTATTATTGTATTAATAATATAGTTAATTATATCAAAATTTATCAATTTATTTATTATTATAATTCAATTTCATATTTTTATTATAATGGTATTTATTATTTATTTTATTATAATCACATATTCACAATTATAACTAAATTTTATTATTTCTTATTATTATTATCTTTTATTAATATTATTATTGATTAAAATTTATTATTTAATTATTATTTATTATTAAATCTTATTTGAGGAAGGGGACATTACAAGTAGCATAACCACCTCTCGATTAGTCTCTTCAAACTTGTCTTGGTCTTTTCCTATTGTTGTGGGGTGAGTAGCATTACCGAGAACAATCTAATCTAAGCACTAGTACTCAATAGTAAGCATCCTCTGCTTCTAGGTATTGTAGCTCTTGTTGTTGAAACTGCTGAGTGTGCCTTCCAACATGATGTTGGGTAACAAAGCCATCCCTCTTGCTATCCAGGGACACAAAAACCAAGATTAGCTTCTCAAAAACTTTGATTTTTGTTGAGAAAAATTCGGCCAAAAAAACTTTGAAACCACAATTTGCCAAAAAATGTCGAAATAAACTGATGCAAGTGGACAAATTGTCAAACCCTTCATGCAACACGATTTTGTTAAAAAAATAGGCAAAAACCTTCATTTTGCAGGAAAAAAGGATAAAAGGCCATACCGAGATTCACGAATTTAAGGAAAAATTTGTCAAAACCCTTGACGGTCTAATATTCCCACAATTTTTGCTCTAAAAAATTGCCAAAAAACAAAAAAATAAGATTTTTTAGAAAAAATCATGAAAAAACCCATGATTTGTTGGAAAATTGTGCAAAACCGAGAAAAAAGCCGCGATTTTTGGAAAAATTTGCAAAACCGAAAGTAAACCACGTTTTTCAAGAAAATTATGAAAAACCCTACCTAGATTTGTGACAACAACCTTCAACTGTGAAAACTCCTCAATCTGGGTGTAGAAAAACCCACAATTTTTCTATAAAAATTGTGCAAAAATCAAAGAAAACCAAACCGGTAAGAAAGGAGAGCCGAAACCCTTCGAGACAACTAGAAAACAAACATGAAAAAAGACCAGGTTGTTGAAATGCTTAGACCTGCAAAAAAAAACACGACCATCAAAAGTTGCACAGCTTGCCAAAAAAGTAGTGCCCAAAAAACAAACAACACAGGTAGAAAAGAAACAACACGGTTTGACACCAAATTGCTGCAAGAGATGTTTGTGGTTCAGAATTGAACTTTGTGTGGCTCCTCTGCCTTTGCAATCTTCTGCAAATGTGATTTGCTAAAAACAAAGATCTTCTGCAAACGTTTTTGTAGAAACCCTAAGATGACAGAAACCCTATGATGAACCTTGCTGTGATTCTTATGAGAAAACCTTGACTTGCGATTTTGCAAACAAAAACACAATTTGTAGGCAAAGAATAGTGCCAACAAAACCCATGGTCTGGAAAACGCCAATTTTTTCTTATTGTGTTAATGTATGTAGCATCGGTCAGATAAAACTAATTATATATAATAAATTATGAGAAATGATTTATATACATATATATTGTTAAATTCCAGAGATCGATTGCAAATGTAATCTTACTATTATGATTGTCTGTATTTTCCAAATGCATCGATCTCTTTGTATTTATACATGACAAGGACAAGAAGAGACATGTCCCTTCATGGGACATGTCTATTCATTAATTTATTTTATCAATTTAACTATTTGGTTATTATGAGAATAATTATAATATAACTTTATATATATATATCAATGTATATAGTAATATCAATTATTATATATATTGATATATATACATATATATATAATAAATCATTTCACATATTAATAATCATATAGTTAGTATTATTTATCTAACCGATGCTACAAACATCAACATATATATCAATTATTATATAATAATTGATATTATTTGTATATATATATATATATATATATATATATATATATATATATATAATGTTAATCATTTATTTATTATTATAATGACTATATAGTTAATTATTAAATTAGATTAATGAATAGACATGTCCCATGAAGGGACATGTCTCTTCTTGTCTTTACCATGTATATATTCAAGAGATCGATGCATTTGGAAGACACATACTTTTACAGCAATGCTATTACATTTGCAGCGATCTGAAACTTAACATGGTATCAGAGCCAGACTGCAAATGTAAGCAAGTGTTTAAAGGCATGGTAGATAGATTCATTTCAGAAATAGATGAATAAAGCATGGGTGGAGAATAGAGAAAGTCAAAGATGATTGGTGCAAATGCAAATGAAAAGCTTCAATTAATATTATAATATGTTCCCGAAAATACTTAACTATTGAGATATTGCTTTTAAATTAGCCATATCGACAGGAGATCAGCCCCTGAGCGTTGAAGATAACATTCAAATATTTCATCGATTTTCCAAGATACAATATTGAACCATAGATATTAATAAAGGGTCGATCTAATACTTGAGCGACATTTGAAGAAATGTCTTTCATCAGAGGCTATTGAGTATGCCAGATATTTGTGCATGCCAACATCTTCAAGCTGCTCGAACTTTCAATTTGTAGAGTCTAACTCCATGAGGACATACAAAGACTTGGAAGATTTCCATTCCTTTAGTTGTGTTGATCGTCTCCTTACTGCCGAGTCTTTGACCGTTGAATAATACAGCGGGAAACATTAGTAGAAAAATTCAACTCCCCCACATAATCTAATATGTTGTTCACCGTCTCAGAATAGCCAATGATATACCAGTGACAATGGTCTAAGGTTTGGCACTAATAATTCAACTCATTAATGGAGGAATTGTTTGAAAACCTCAACGGTCCAAGCCAGGAGGAGTTATCCTGAGATGGAAGATTGTATCAAGTAGAGAAAATCTATCGACTCCAAGGGAAATATCAAAACCCGTTACCATCTTGATTAGAAATAAAGTGCATGTTGTGGTAAACTCCTTGGACCAGTGTGACGACCATATTATATAATCAGCAAACAGGAGTTACGGATTTCACCGGCTATCTCATATTATTGTGCTAGTTGAAAATCGAAATGTTATGTTCTACGACTTGAAATGGAATAAGAAAATCTAAGGGCCGACTGTAATGTTTACACCCACGTCAAGTATAAAGGAAGGATGATGTTTGGCATTCAAACACACTTCACTCAGCGAAATATCTAGTATATTCTCTGCTATGTGGTCTACAGCGATAACATTTGATACTTCAAAGCACCGAATACATGTGAATACATACACAACGATCTCAATACTTCAGAGCAGTGAATATATATCTTGATCTATATTGTGCGTCAAGACAAAAGACTTCATACTATCCATCCTATATGCTGTGACAGCAGTGTATCCATTCGAGACATTCAAAATTATCATTTGACTCAGATTATGCGTGCATTTACATATTGCTCAGTCAGATCTTGTGACTACATACTCAGATGGTGCATCCATATATTACCGTGTGCCAATATATTCTTGCTTTCAGATTGTGTATATACGCTGGGACATTGAATGACTTTCACAGATTGCAGATTGATATTCAAAATTCGTGTTTAAAGGTTACACATTCTTACTACTGAGATCATGATTTATATCTGATTCACTTTGAAATCATCGTGATTCATATTATGCATATATTGTGATTTACGATCACATGCATCTTGCTGGGATTGTATTCTGTCATCACTTTCAGACATCATGCGCAGACTTCTGGAATTGGTAGATTGATATGTAGCAACAGTGATTAAGGTTATCATCCTTCTACTGTATACGGAGACATTACTTCACTTTCATGTACAGTTGAGATACTACTTGTGGGATCTGTGTCTGGCGATATCACTCACGGGATGACAAGGAGCAACAGTGATCATTTACAAACAAAGTTGCATATACATAAGGATTTCATGATCGCTGGAGTATTGTGAGGAGAAGACATTCCCGATAACTGGGCTACACTCTCATTATAATCTTATGGTCTGTAATGTTACTAGGGCAATTCTTACAAATCATCGAACACAACTTAATCCTCTTCTACAAATTTGACATCAGTATTATATAGAAATGAACAATGAATATTTTAGAAGGCTCATGTATAGTTATGAACTCCGTGGTTTGGAGTGATATGTTGAAACACTCCACAAGAATCCCCTTCGATGAAGGTATTGGATGTCGATTTGCTCATTGTACGTACAATACTTCATAGTGGCAATAGTTGGATTTGGGTTGACAGAAAAATTGTTTGATCTGGTTATTCGGTTTGAGACTTGGGCAACTGATATCTACAGACACTTAAAATTACTAATATCTTCCAATCTATAAAAATGGGGAAGCATAAAAAGGCTTGATCCATATTTTATCTGTGACTAGTCATTCATCGCACAGGTTGAAGATTTTATTGAATTGGCTTGGGGCAACAATAAAATATGAAACTGACTTTTTATATATTGCATATGCTTCGGAGGTTCAGGGAAATAAAGAGTGATCGAACAGTGGACAAACAAATATAGTCGGCAAACCTGCATACAGGAGAAGCAAAGACAAAAACATAATAGCTAACATCAAATGACAGGTGTGTAGATATGAGTGGAGCATTACCTGTATATGCGAATATATATGCATGACATCACTCACTACTGAATATAGCCATGGTGGAGGTCATGTGAGGGAGTCCATGACTAAACACCTATATTGAGTCACCCTCTAGGAGTATCTATGGTGACCATCATCATAAGATGACGATATTACATGAGTGATTTTTTGATAAACACTTGTGTTTGTTTGCATTTCCATTCATGGGAGCAGCCATGATGGAGCCACCCCCTAGGAGTAGCCATGGTGGACATTACTCTATAACTCAGATATCTGAGAAGACCCTCCTTAGCTAAGAGAGGGTGTTGATTTTAGCATTAGGATGATAAACCAGAAGTTATCAAGAAGGATTCCTCCCTAGCTAAGAGGGAGTGTTGGATTTAGCTTCGGGAGGATCACAATAATGTTTCAAGTTGGTGGCATAAATTTTCAGAGGGTAGTAATATTTGACAATAAGAGATAAGTATTTCTACCCTTGAATAATGTTTATAAATTTTGAGTCATTAATTCATGCCATAAGATCGGGATAGTAAATCTTTTATACTTCTATAATCGATATTTTCCTTTAGGATAGTTTAGTTTTATGAACTAATTGTAATCTCTCTTTGAAGTGCCTTGAGGACAAATCTAGAAGCATACGAGATTGTATTCAAGGGAGAAAGAACTTGAGGCTTGCAGTTATGGAACTGAGTTGAGAGTTGATATCAGATTCAAAGGGAGTTTGACAATCCATTATAGACAACCTTGGGAAAAGAGGTCAGGAGGTTGATGCACGATCTTGAGCTTCAGAGGGAGCAACTTAAGGATCTGCATCTGTGGACATCCGAGAATCTTGATTCAGACGGAGCTAACCATGTCAAGATGGGTTCCTTAGTGATCAACAGTTAGAGGACTGTGATTCTTAGGATGGAGTTTCAGCATCAGTGATCCATTATTTTTTATCTTATAGAGATTCCTTATCACTATGTAAGAGACATGGTAGGAAGGAATGTGATCCAGTTGGACTATATTAATACAAGCGATCAAACAACATATATTCTTACCAAATCACTCCCCAAGGTGAAAGTTGATCACTTCAGGAAGAATCTTGGTATGGTTGAAATATAAAATTATGATTTGTACTGATAAAGATGTTTTATGTGTAAACTTCTTTTGTCAGATGTGTGACTTTATGGGCTCATCCATCTTGTGTACATTTTTGAGAGTTGATGATCTCTTAGACAATGAACACTTGTATTTGATGTTACAAGGTGACGATCTTGTAATGGAGATTCGTTATGGTAGACTTTTGATATCTCAGTGCACATACCATAACAGGGTTATATGTAAGGGGAATGCAATGTTCTTAAATTTACTATATCCTTGTATCGCGATCTGAGGTGATATGAAAATCAGGTATCACTATCTAAGGTGATTCCTCATATCACGATCTAAGGTGATGTGAAAACTAGGTATCATGATCTAAGATGATTCCTCATATTACGATCTAAGGTAATATGTAAAATCAGGTATCACGTGTCAGGTGATTCCTCATATCACATGTTAGGTGATATGTAAAATTGGGTATCACGTGTTAGGTGATTCCTCATATCACATGTTAGGTGATATATAAAATAAGTAACACGTGTTAGGTGATTCCTTAGCTCACAAGTTATGTGATACTTAAATGAGCATCACGTGTTATGTGATATCTGCCTTCACGAGATATGTGAGATTTCTTATCACAAGAAATGTGATATATGTTTTTATCTTCCCTGGCTAAGAGGGAGTGTTGATGTATGTAGCATCGGTCAGATAAAACTAATTATATATAATAGATTATGAGTAATGATTTATATACATATATATATGTATATCATGTTAATCATTTATTTATTAATAATAATGACTATATAGATAATTATTAAATTAGATTAATGAATAGACATGTCCCATGAAGGGACATGTCTCTTCTTGTCTTTACCATGTATATATTCAAGAGATCGATGCATTTGGAAGACACATACTTTTACGGCAGTGCTATTACATTTGCAGCATTTTGGAACTTAACATATTGAAAAATTGGTAAAAGTTAAAACAGCAAAAAACTTCTAAAAATTTCTAGAAGATTTCTAGGAACCTCATGATTTTTCATAAAAAAATCGTTTAAAAAATTTTCTGGAAATAAATTCCAAGTATTGACTATGAATTTTTTAAATTCTCTAAATGCTAACCTATGGGCTTTGATACCATGAAATGATAATTGATAGATTTAATCAATTACAAAGAAGATGAAAGCTCCTTAAATAGAGATTACAAGTAGAGTTTCTAAAACAGAAACAAAAGACAGAAAAGAAACATTCTAAATAAGAACTAACTACAAAATGGAAAAATCCTAACTAAATGACCATTAAAGAAACATTGCATAATTACTTTAACAGATTTTGGTTGACAGCTTTTGTATGAAAAAACTGGAAGTGACTAATGTATACAATTGTAAAGTGACTAATGTATGCAATTGTAAGTATGCTTTATTAGTTACCTTGAGTTCATACATGGTTTTGGAAAAGAAGATTTGCTTCTAGTGGAAAAGTTACACGTCTTAGTTACACGGTGTCAAAGAGCCAAAATGAATTTGCAAAATTATTTTTGGTATTTGAATAAATAAAATATCTTGAGATAATAGTTGGACATTTTGTGGTTATTGATCCATCATCAAATTTAATATGGTTTAACTTCCGGTCATTGTTTTAATTTTTTGCACATTATTCTTCTTGAGGTAGGAATTAGAAGTGTGTCAAGAAGCCTATCTCTAAATTTCTAGCAGGTAAATATCATATAGCTTTTACTCTTTGCATCTTATCAGTGTTGCAATTTTGTCTCTTCTCATTACTGGTCTTATGGTGACTTATCAGTTTAAATGCATAACAGTTTATGTCCATTTTCTTTTGCAGACTTTAACTTGAAAGTATTCTTTCAGGTGTTTGCATTTTCTTTTGTTGCTATTTAAATTATGTGTCTATCTAAGAAAGTAAATCTTACAATCAAGAAGTGTGTGCTTTCCAATATCATATTACTAAGTGCATGTCAAGTAAATTTGTTTTTCTTGGCTTCTGGCATCTTTGATGGGAAGATGGTCTGAAATCATTCATAAGTGGTCTGATCCCCAAATGAGAGCTTCAACTGTCTACAAAGTTAGAGCTTAGTGATTTTTTTCTTAAGCTTTGACTGTGTGCATTCATTTCATTGTTAGGCTGAAATTGCCCAAGCTTATGAAAATGGAGGAGCAGCTTGTATCAGCATATGGACAGACTCCAAATACTACCAGGTAATATGTGCTATATTAAGAAGGTTGCGTATTAGAATGTGGCTGTATTAGCAATTTCTCACACTTCGCAAGTTTTTATATGCTTATGTTGTTATATATGATTTGTCTATTGCATTTTCAGGGGAGCTTTGAAGACTTGCAGACGATTCGAGATGCTGGGATAAAGGTGGTTCTCAATTCACTGCTTTCCAAGTTTTTAGTTAAAAAATGCACTATTATATCATTGTATGGTATACTTGTATATTTCATAATGATGTAGAAGGTATTTTACTAATTAATTAAGAAAAATATCCATGTTGAACAGTTAAAAGAAAAATATGCCATCTTGATGAAATCTACTAATCTTTCCTTTTGTTGCTTTCTCACTCTGTTTGGAACAATGAAATGCAGTGTCCTTTATTGTGCAAAGAATTCATCATTGATGCATGGCAAATATATTATGCTCGGTTGAAAGGCGCAGATGCAGTTCTTTTAATGGCTAGTATCTTGCCTGACCTTGACATAAAATATATGACAAAGATTTGTAAAGTCCTTGGGATGGCCGCCTTGGTTGAGGTTTGTTGAATATAAACCTTGCTTTTGGATGTTGGAATTTGTGCTAAAGCCTGGATAGCATAATGGAAATCAAAATGACTGCATGATTTTGGTAATGACAGTTAAAGAATTTTGGGTTTATTTTTAATATAATTATTTTTAAGATATCTACTTTAGACTTCTTGTTAGAACTTAGAGTCAGAAAAAAGTCATTTTTGGCAGTTACTCAGATTCTACGAGAATATAGATCAATGCATCTGTAACATGAATTTTTGATGCCATAGTGAGAATTTCAAAGGCTTAGTAGTTGCAGAATTCGATATCGTCACACTGTAATGAACCTGGTTATTATATAATTAACCATTTTAACAAACCATGAAAATTTGTGGCTTATCATACCAATATCTCATTAGCATCTATATGATGAAGCCCTATGACTTGTTTTAACATCATCTAGTACATCTCTGATTATATAATACAATATATTTGTATGTATACCTTTCCCTCTAGGAAAAAAATGATCCTTAAGACTTCTGCAGCAAAACAGACTTAAAATATTTGCCAGCTGTCAAGGGTCCTTAAAGAAGTTTGTAGGAATAAAATGGTAACTAGCATTGATCAATGCATAAACTGGCCAAAAAAGGGGAACTAAAGAATAATGTGTTATTTTTAAAAATACTAAAAAGTTAACTATGTTATTTCATGACAAATATAGTGCACCCATATAAAAAGACACAACACCTTATAAAAGTGTTAATAATAAAAAGCTATATTAATTTCACCTAAGAGGGTTTAGATCATAGTTGGAAAACTCGGACTTGGCAAAAACTCGGCAAACTTCAAAACACATTTTTTTTTGTTGCAAATTTCAATGACAAGATGTATCCAATGAGTCCATACATGAGTACAAAATCACATCCTCATGTGGAATCCTAATATAATAGTTAGCTGAAAACTATTAGGAATTTGTGATCATTTCCTTTGATTCAGCATAATTCATAAATTGCATATTACAAAATTTTACATCTTCCCCTTCCTTGGTCTAGTTAAAATTTTGGGAGAGGTTCTGAATTTCAAATAATCACATTTGAATCTTGGATACTGATAGTATGATATTTCAGCATTGATCAATGATATTATGATAGTGATAAAATTAGTTGTTTAAGTTCTCGATTTGGGTCTCCATTCCCAGACCCCCTCATTGTAATCGAATTTGTTATACGATAAGAGATCCCAATACTAGTGGGGGTTGGGAGTGGAGATCCCAGTGGGTTTGAGGGGCAGTGATGGCAAGCTGCACAAGTTGTTAGATGTGAGAAAAACCCAACGAGAGGTAGTGTCGTGTAATTTTTTTCAATAAATTTTTGATGCATTTGGGCCTTTTTTTACGCAGCTGAGTTTTTGCCACAGAATTGCCGAGTTTTTCTGAAAACTTGGTGAGTTTTAGTGGTAAGTTTTTAGTTGAAAAACTTGGCAACCAAAAAACATGAGTTTTTAAAAACTCGTCGAATTTTCACTGAGTAGTCCATCTATCATTTAGATAAAAGACAAATGGCTAGCCCTGAAATGGTAGGATGTTATGATAAAAGACAAATGGCTAGCCCTAAAATGGTAGGATGTTATGTTATGGAGCATTGCCTATTATAGGGATAGCCCTGTGTTTTTTTACCTAAACCCTCATTAGGATATACAATAAAATGAAAACCTTCATTAAGGTTTTGAATTTAACCTTACAAAAAAATCTATTCAAAATAAAATATAAAAAGAATTTAAAATATCATAATCCTAACTCTAAACCAAGAAGTTTCAGTCTGCATTTGCTTTGTATTTTATTATATCTTAAGCATAAAATTGAGCCAAAAAAGACAGGTATATAGAAAATATTCTAACCACTTTTTGAAAACTTGGGAAATGACACAGTGAATGTGGTAGATCGTGATTTCTTGGGATTAATTGAGAGTTTTTTAAGATGTAATGCAACTATGGTAATAAGAAAATAGGTCTGAATTTCTGTGTTGGAAGAATCATACTGCCTTAAGAAATGGGCATGGCTATTGTCAAAGGCTGTAATAGTTGTGAGTGCATTGTTTGTAATGTCCCCATTTTCGGTCAGTTCAGCTTTATAGTTAGGTTCAATTTTTCCAGTGACCATCAGCCTTGTCTGAGGATATGTTTGATGTTGGCAATGACCTCAATTGGTCTAGAGGACTTTTATGACACTTTTTGATGTAAATCCCAACTTCAGATTTGTTCTCCAAGATTTTTGGTGAGAGCGTATATTTATATTAAGTCACCCGCTCAGCCCTAATTTTCATTATTCATCACTAGTACCATTTGTGTGTGGTCAGATTTTGATTCCGATGCTTTTTGGCAATTTTCGCAACTTGGGTGTATTATTGGCCTTAATAATTATTTTGTTAAGGTTGCTTAGTTTTATTGAAATAATTTAAAAAGCACCTTAGTGTTATAGCTGGTTGGGAAGGGGATAAAAAGTTCTAAATCATAGACAAATAAAATAAGGACCCTGCATATCAAATATTATCATTGTTTCATAACAAGGCCTTTTAGAGAAAAAATGAATTCTTGATCAAAAACGAATTTTAAAACGTATCTTTTGGAAAGTTTGGCAGGAAAAGTATAAAAGGAGGTTTTGTGAGCTCATTTGCATTATGCAGATTATTTGATTTCTCTTCAGTGAAACTCTTGTGGTTTTGTGGGATTGAACTCGGTTCATCTCAACATTTTGGAGAATGGAAACCCTCTTGGAGAAGATTAATCATGGTGGTGAAAGTCCTCCCTTCTTAATATGGTGAGATTTGTTCTATAATAACCCCATTCGATGGCTAAAACAAACCGCCCAAGGAAAGGACTAGTATAATCTGAAGTTAGTTGAAATAATCGCCACGCGATCATTATTATCGTGGAACAAGAAGGAAGAAGAAGAAATTGTTATTTCTTCCTAAGGAATTGCTAGAACATTTTATTATTGCCGACCAAGGAGAAGACCAATACAAGCTTTAGTTTATTAACAAAATTAATAATGTTGTTAGTTAGAAGGAAGAGGTTTGAATTCATACATTACTAATTCAGTTGTTTGCAAGGGTCATGATTTTTGAGAAACAACTTCTCATATCATGCCTCTTCATTGCATTTTAAAGAAGGATTATCACCTCATCCAAAGGCACGTAATTTGGTTTTTGTATATGTATTTCCAGATTTGAAGCGCTCTAAGAAGATCAAGTTAGTAGCCAAGTGAAGATGGTGTGCAACCACCTGTAGCAAGGCCAAAAACACATTTTACATCTAATTGGGAGTTTTAATGCAATTTTACATACAAATTTGGGGAGATCCCTTTTGCTTCCACATACACAATAGGCAAACCTTGAAGATTCATGATCTTTACATTGAAATCCTGCATAAGAAAGAAAAAGATAATGTAATGTCCCCTACAAAAACCTTACTCATTTTGCCCTAAATTTCCCTAATTAGGGTTTGGAAATGTGTACTGTTGAATTAGTATCATAATCTTTAGCCTTTGAAGTTCCATCCAAATCATTCATTGTCATTATGGAGCAGTTGTGGGAGATCAGACAAGGTGCCTTTGAGTCTATCCAACAAGTTTAGTGGTCCAGAAGTACAATTGCCATATTGCCTCTTGCTTAGCTCTTCAGAGTTCAGGGGCACAAAAGCACATCTGTCCTTTGACCTCTTGCTTAACCCTGATGAAACTTTGGGTACTTGCTCTCCTTGTATGTAACATATCTCCCCTCCATAATGGGATGGCCAATTGGATGAGAATCATAAGGGAACCTTTATCCTAATTATATATATACATACATATTAGATTGTTGTCGGGATAATTGTATGTACGGGTTATTATATTAGTAAAGTATTATGTTACTCTTGGTCGTTAGCGACCGAGAGGTTAGACAGTTACGTCACGACGTTTCGGTCGTGGCCCTTCGGGTACTTTATATACTCTCTCGAAGGTTGGACATGAGATATGATTGTATGATCAATATAATGTGAATGTACTTGCCAGTATGGAATGATTAATGAAAGTATTTATTATTCTATGATACATTCTGTGTTTATTATATTTCCTGTACTATGTCTGTGCAATACTAAGTTTACCCCAGCAGGTAAACATCTGGCGCCGCTGCCTAGACATACTTGGGAAGAGAAGTGAGGAAAGGATTTATGCCCAATGTTTTAAATAAAGATAGAAATAGAAAAGTGAGAAATGATGACGAAGAGGCCGCACACGCAGCTCTAATCTCCGCACAGCAGTGTGAACATCGCTATAGGCTAAGGCAACTTGCCAAAGACCAGCTTACCGGAGGGTTGCCCGAAGGGGACCTCGGAAGTGGTACGGAGGGTGCAGAAGCCGAAGAGGAGTTCACTTCTTCGGAATGGAGAGTGCAGAGTCGGGAAGAGTTACTTGAGGAGACACGGGCGAGAAGAGCCTTTCTCCAAGAGGAGAGAGTACGGTTTGAAGTGGGTCTCCGTACACCAGGTGCAAAGAACCAAACCGGCGGAGAGGGTGATACTGCAGAGGGTGGCACGAGTGCACTAGCAGACCCTCCGTTGGAACCGAGAACCCCGCACAGTACGGTCCCACCAGTCACACAACTACCGCAAGGGCAAGTGCCATCGGTGAACAATACACAGTACTCAGGGAGGTGTGGGCACAAGTGGTATCGGTGCACCGCCTCCACCGCGGCCAACTATGGCGGTGAATAAGCAAAAGTTACCGAAATTTACGGGGCAATCCAAGGAGGATCCAGTTCGGCACTGTCGAACGTGTGAAACGATATGGACTGCACACGGGGTAACTGACGAGAACGAATGGATCCGTCAGTTCCCTGCAACACTGAGGGAAGGTGCCATTGATTGGTACTCGGATGTTGACAAGATGAGCCTGACGACATGGGACCAGGTCAAAAAGGCCTTCCAGACAGAGTTTCAATTGTTACGAGATGATAATGAGATATTAGCGGAAATCTACAACACTAAGCAAGCGAAGAATGAGTCCGTCCGTGCGTACGGACGGCTACTCAAAGAACTCATCGGGAAGATGGAGTCGGCCCCAGCGGACGAACTGAAGAAGAGGTGGTTCGTAGAGGGACTCAAAACCTCCCTACGAAAGAAAATGAAGATAGTTCCACCTACTTCGTACAGTAATGCATACAACCGAGTAATGGATTTAGAGAGTGAGTGTAAGACCTCCAAGAAGATGAGGTCATCTTCTGACAATGACTCGGAGACTGAAAGCAGTGAGGATGGGTCGAGCAAGAAAGTGCTCGCGTTGCAAAAAGACCTTGAAAGAATGATGAAAGAACTCAAGGCCGCCAAGGGAAGTACCAGTAAGACAGGAGAGGATACGGTGTGGTGCACGGACTGCAAGGAAGCAGGCCACACAAAAGGTTCTTGTCCAAAGAAGGCTTTTTGCGATATCTGCCAAATCGCAGGACATTCCACTAAAGAATGTCCCTACAACCTGAGGGCGAGAAATCAACAAGTGCTCTATGCACAGGAGCAACCTTCCACGTTTGGTACTGGCGGACAACAAAATGCTCCATCATCCGGCGGGTATGGAAACAACCGACGGGGAGGTCGAGGCAATGATGAGAACAAGCCGCGGGTTCAGTATGACGCAAAGGGGAGGCCCATGATACAGTGCGGAAGTTGTAACCAATGGGGACATTATGCCCGTGACTGTCAGAAAGAGGCTACCGCTCCACTAAAACTGTGTCGGTGGTGCGGACCGGGGAATCATGAGGATGCTAATTGTCCGAAGCTCGGCTGCAACATCCTAGACATGGAACGAGGGGGCACGAAGAAGGTCCTCGCAATCACACGCGGGCAAATGAAGAAGGCCACATATCCTCACCCTCCAACAGAGAAACAAAGGATGCTCGAGGCGAAGGCTGAGATCGCGAAGGGTATGGAGGACCAAAGGGACTCCACAGATGTCAGCATTTCTACTCGAGCAATGGCCGAACAAAATATTTTAAGGCAGATAATGCAATTGGAGGTACCAGTAAAGGTCAAGGACCTATTGGAAACGATGCCGCATCTCAAAACGGCTCTATTCCTTGGGCAAAACATTCCAGCAAGCACGGTTGAACGAACAGAGATCACGAGTGGCTCTGCAGCCGACCCCATGACGCTATCGATAAATAATGGGCGGAATCCCGCAGTGGTGATGGGTATTTTGGGTACCATCCTCACGAACACAATTGTCGACGGTGGGTCGGGCGTCAATGTCCTCCCGAAAGAAACTTGGAAAAGCTTGGGGAAACCGACGCTGTGGCCACCAACTTTCAATTTATTGGGGGCCGACCAGCACGGTATTAAGCCTCTCGGTACATTGATGGCGCAGCAGGTGACTATTGGAACCCAGCCTTTCACCTTAGATTTTGTTGTAATCCCTCTTAAGCAGAAGGGGTATGATGCCATCCTGGGTAGAGGGTGGTTGGTGACGGCCCGAGCCGATCATAATTGGAAGAAAAACACCCTCGCATTTGAAAAGGGGGGAAGGAAGTTTGTAGTGGACCTCAACACGCAGATGGTTGGGGAGGAAATGGCATCCGATTCAGAGTCAGACGACGGGATGGGCGGAGAGGAAGGAAATATGGAACCTAATGCTGAAGGGATACTGAAAGTGGAGGATGATACAGATTCGATGGACGGTTTATTCCACTGGCAAATGGGTGATTATGAATTATTTCCACCGTCCTGCAACATATTGAAGATTGAGGAAGCCGAGAGTGAGTTCCCTCTGGAATATACAGCATACTGAGAAGGGGAAGTCGAAAGGAAAGAAAGCCCTGCCCAGGAGTTTCAGAAGGAGGAACCCATCTGGCACAAAGAAGCAAAGTTGGAAAAAATAAATCTTGGGGATGAGAGAAATCTGAAACCCATTGTTATGGGAGACAACTGGAATCCTGTGTGGAGGACCGCAGTCTTCAAAATCTTGATTCTCCTTTTTCTTCTTATGTACGAGCAAGAGGCTGTGGTCCCTGTAGCATTTATGGTCCCAAGCTTTTGGATCGCCATTGAAAACGGACTCGGCGACAAGGAGAGGGAACCATTGCACACTCGGTGGACTCTCGATGAACGGATACATGACGGTAGCAATGGGACCAAATTGAAACTTTACCCAGAGAAGATGGACCCGAGAGAAGGGACAGAGCAACCGAGAGGATGGAAAATGACTCGAGTGGTCAGGGATGCGACTCGAGAGCCGTTCGTACGGGCGACCAAAGAAGCCTCCGGACAGGAAATTGAAAAATACCCGTACGGCTATGCATGACCGTACGGTGGGAAATTTTTATTTTTTTTTAAAAAAGGATCAGACCGTACAGCATTCAAAAGTGCCACAGCATTGTAGGATGTCGTACGGCTGTCAAGTGTCGTACGGCAATAGCATCCATGCCCATACGTTAATAACATCCGCAATATAAGGTGTCGTATGGCTGTCAAGTGTCGTACGGCTGTGCAATACACGGCAACTCGAGAGCACCGTACGGCAGTAACATCCATGGTGTTTAAAATACCGTACAGTTAAAATGCAGTTTGTACGGCGCCGTACGGGAGGAGTGACAGTATATAGTTGAGCCGTACGGCACTCAAACCCGCAGTCAATGCCGTACGGCAACGAAACCCAGCATTGGCCCTTTTTTTATGCAGCAGTCACTGTACGGAAGGAAAGAAATAAAATGTGTCCGAGAACAAAATACCGTACGGATAGAGGACGCATAGCGAGGATAGGTTCAAAAATAATTGGCGTAGAAACAAAGGGAGGAGCCACATCCGTACGATCGTTCCATTACTAAGAGCTGGAAAAATCCATACGGTTCATAAAAAGCACATGCTGTACGGCTAAGGAGAACAAAGCCGGAGAAATTTGAAAGATGGTAATTGATGGCAAGGACTGGCAACAGCCGAGGAAAAGTTTTGTTTAAAAAAAAAAACAAAAAAAAAAACGACAAATCAAAACAGTTCAAAATGAGTAACTTATGGTACCGAAGGGAAGGGCATAATGAGGCAGTAAGGAAAACGCAAGCAGTTTGCAGAAAAGAGTATGGGATCAGAAGAAAATCACAAAATGGTGTGTTCCATAGACTTTTGTGTGGGTTTGAGAGTGCTGCCCCTCGACCCCGCTGGGGGCGTTGCCCCCTAGACCCCCAGTCGGTTTAGTTATCAGTCCTCAGAGAGTGTGACCAGTTGAAGAGACCCAGAGCTGCTACAGGCAGGGAGCGTCTGTATACGAAAAGTGGAGAGAGCACTGGAGAAAGCCTTTGGAGAGGGGTACTACGCTTTGAGGCACTTGGAGTAGGTGTTGGCTAGACGGGAGACTGTCTTGGTGGATGCATAGAGAGCTCGGGAGGAGTTGACCACCCAGTTGGAGGCAGTAGAGAAACACTTGGCTCAGCGTACCCAGGAGTTGGAAGTAGAAAAGTTGGCACGGGTGGCTATCAAGGTCAGATTGGCTAGGGAGACAGTATGGTGTTAGCGGAGGCTATAGCTGAACAGTATGTTTTGGAGACAAGTTTGGTGCAGGCACGAGAGGAATGGGATGTGACGGAAAAGACCTACTAGACGCAACATTGCTGGGGAGGGTGGCACTTCAGCTTTTTCAGGGATGCCCCTTTGCCCCTTCTCAGTGATTTTCTTCTTCTATGTGGTGTATTTCATCTCCTTGTTGTTGTAAGTCGTCGGAGACGACTTGTTTTTTTGGGGGGGATGATGTTGTCAGGATAATTGTATGTACAGGTTATTATATTAGTAAAGTATTATGTTACTCTCGGTCGTTAGCGACCGAGAGGTTAGACAGTTACGTCACGACGTTTCGGTCGTGGTCCTTCGGGTACTTTATATACTCTCTCGAAGGTTGGACATGAGATATGATTGTATGATCAATATAATGTGAATGTACTTGCTAGTATGGAATGATTAATGAAAGTATTTATTATTCTATGATACATTCTGTGTTTATTATATTTCCTGTACTATGTCTGTGCAATACTAAGTTTACCCCAGCAGGTAAACATAGATCATATAAGAATTCCTTATCCTTAATAGAATTCAAACATAGTATTTTGTAATTCAGTATTGATTCATAGATAAGTTACATCATATCAGTATGCTATCATACATAATATGATATGCAGTCTCTTTAAATAAGCACAAATGCTATGTATTCCTTTTATGAATACTAACTATAAATACTAATTTCCTTATTGATCCTTCCATGCTTGTTGCAGTAGGATTGAACAACTTCTTATATCCTGCCAATTGGAGTGATGGGTTACGTCCCCAAAAGACGTATCTAATGACTATTCATAATTGCTTACGGCTAGTGATCTTATTAACATCAATTAGTTTTCTCTTAGCTTAAACATTGTTTGCAATATCAATTTGTATAATTAATTGATTAGTTAACCCCTAGTTGATGCCCTTTGCATAATCATGATTCATTCGTATTCCTTGTTAAGTCTTGTATACGACTCTTATCATTTTCGTATCATCATGCGATAATCATCTTCCTTTGCTATTTTTCTATCAATATCAAACCTTTGATATTTTATCTAAACTGCAATTACTTCTCATTGATGCTTAGATCGATATCTGTCCTTGCCACCTTAATCGTCAATAGCTCCTTAATATGTATGTAGTCAACACTCATACTCTTCCATGATACTCATGGGTGATAGTAATTGTTTGCGGCAGTTTGTTTACCCATTCACCTTATAGCTATTGTCTACATCTGATGGATGGTCATGTGGGAGACGTTCTATCATTGCATCAAGTGATATGTCATTAATACTCACTCTTATTTCCAACTTACTTGTTCGCTGCATTATTTTTCCTCCCTTCCCTTATACTTAATTGTTGATTGGTGTAATGTCTCCATTTTCGTGAGCATCGGTTTTCAATGGTTTAACCTATCACTGGGTCCTCATAGGCTAATAATGATGTTTAGAGGGCTTTGTTTTGGAGATATTTGGTATCTCAGTTGGCAGTTGGCATTGTTTTCATCTCCAGATCCTTGGTGTATTTTGAGGCATTGTTATTTAGGGTGTTCTGGCTCCATTTTAATATACTTACTATTTATAGTAAGTGTGTTGATAGAGGCCAACCTTACTATTTATAGTAAGGCACCTTGGTAAGCAGTGAATGCAGTGGGCTACCTCTTGGTGAGTCAGAATTGATTTACGATGATTAATGGAGTTATAATATTATAATTATTATAAAAGTTATACTTTAGTAATAATAATTAATTATTATGAAAGTTATACTTTAATAATAATAATTAATTATTAAGTGCATATCATTAATTGAATTAAAGAGTGACTCTAATAAAGTTATTATATAAAGTCACTTTATTCATTTAAGTCCCCCAACTTGTCCAAGAAGCCACTTCATTAGGAGAAAATTAAAAAGTAAAAATGTCTTTTATCCCACATTGCTAAGAGTAAGAGTACTCATTGATTTGAGAAGCTATATAAGCGGAGCTATTCATTCATTTGGGAGATGTTATGTGATTAAGTAATTGAGATCATTTCTCCGTTGTTTCTGTTATTCAATGACTGGATAGTTTTGAGGACGAAAACCCTTAGAACCTCAAGATTGGACAAAAACCCAATCTTTATGAGAGGTGGATTCATCCCGAGTTCACCATTGAACTGAACTGCAGATTTTTGGAAAACAATTATGGGAGTCTGGGGCATATGAAGTATTTTGGAAGAATCGATAGTTGAAGATGGCATTTGTATGGGACAAATTAGTTCGTTTATTCTGAAGGTGGGAAGGTAGAAATAGAGGCATCGTCTCCATACATGGATGCTCTCATGACAAGGAACGCACAGGTTTGAGCAATCTCAGTTAAGTCATGAATTGCAAGTGACATCATTCTCAGTGATCAAGTTGCATAATTGGTGGACATTGGGTACTCATCTCACTGGGAACACAAAAGGATAAATTCAAGAGGACAGAGTCACGGGTGCCAGCGTTTTATTATAATTTTCTGTTCATTGTGCAGTCCTATTTCATCGTGTAATCTTGGCATTGGTAGATTTCCTTTAATTCAGGTGTATGGTCTCTATGACAGTTTGGTTACAACTGTAGTATTACATATTGACTGTGTATAGGTGCTCTATCGGCTTGTTAAAGTATTGAGTCTAGAACAAATGAAATCTGAAGCATAATCTAGAACTCTTAGATTATTACAGTCCACTGATTTGAAGTATGTTAGAGGAAGCCTAAGAAGTACTTGAAGTTATTCCTGTGTTGTATCACTTAATCTTATTGTCTTTTGGGATTGTATGCAAGGTGTTTGTTAAAATACTGATGCATAAAACGTTGATACTTAGGTGAAGTCTAGCTTGGATGCTAAGTGTTTGGGTTTATGTCTTGGCAATACATGTAATTATATCAGATTTATATTATCATGCAAGTGTTTGACAGAATTCCCGTGCAAAGAATTTGTGTTTTGGCTTAAGAACTCAGAAATTTTAGATCAGACCATACACACCAATTGTTTGACAAATTGCCTATGAGATCAAATTGAAAATTTAAGGAAAGAATAGGAAGGGGATCTTATAGTGGTATCAAAGTGATTTCCTTCCATCCCGCTGTGGTTGGAAATTAAAAGTTTCATAGAATTCAGAATTCATGTAGTTGACTTTGAGTGACCAGCACTCTTGAAGTTGTTTCATCATGAAAAACTCCAGGAAAGCAATTAAACAGGGAAACTAGATGAAGGTTACACCACAGGATATAATGGGTGATAGAAGGGAAGAAATACTTAGCATGCTTGAGGAATATAATATTCTCCTACAATATGTTAAGAAATATTCCTTCCGTTGATTTCATGGACTTGCATCCAAGGCAATACTATAAGACTGATTTGGCAAAACAACAATATCGTATGACAGCCCTTGATCTATTTGCGTGAGAAGAGGATCGACCACTTGGAGATGTTGAAAACATGACACAAAGCAACAATAAAACTTTGCATCAGCATGAGATAGTAGTGTTTACACATGTGCAGGATGTTACTAGTGAGTTGTCACATGAAGGTACTCAAGAATTGGGTACTAATGATGCATTGTATGTTGAGGATTCATGTCATGATGAGTCTGATTTATCAAATCAGACCTTAGGAAACAAGTTAGAAAGTTCATTTAGTGGCGTTGGATCCCAAGATTGTGACTTGGATGGACATGCAATTACATTGGGAGCGGAAGTGTGTGAAGATATTGTTATATCAGTAGTGTCTACTTTGCCAGTTGAGCCATCCTTTGAGGTACATAGCAGCAGGACCTTAGTTGTTAATGTGTGCATTGATGATTGCACATAGGATGTTGCTTATTGTAATGTCCCCTTTTTAGCAGACATGGATTTTGGAGAATTAGCCTATTTATCTGACCGTCGTAGGCTAATGAGTTGGGATAGAGGGTCTCTTGAGGCTTTTATCGTCTCCAGAGTTTAGTGGTTTCCAGTTCTGGCCTTCGTTTGGTATTTCTAGGGCTCCGTTTGCCATACTATTTATAGTAAGTCAAACGACTGGTCAAAATAATGAGTATTTAATGAGATATTAATATTTTAATCGCCTTTAATGATGTTTAATTCTTTAAGTTATATTATAAAGTCTAAGTTACCAGTTCGAGTTCGGTTCGAAGTTCGGGTTTGAAGAACCGATTCGCAAGTTCGACAAAATTTTGAAAAGGGGTTTGGGTTCGGGTTCGAAAAAATATGTAAGATTTTAAAAAAAATATATATATACATATTTATGAAGCCTAGAAGCATGAGTTAAAATTAGAATGTCACATAGTATCATAAAAACAACATTTAAACAACAAAAACACCATAAACTTATAATCATAGCATCATGAATCGTGATCATACCATCATATACTTCAAGTTCAACATCAAAGATTCAAAACATTAAAACTAAAATTATCATAACATCAACTTATTTTTTGGAGGATTTCAAAGTTCTTAAGGTTTGCTGCTTGTGCAATCTGTTCATCAAAACAAGATCAAATATGTTACAAAAGACTACAAATTACTACACAATATGCTTCTACTAATGATATATATTTTTATAAATAAAACATAGCATATTTATGTCAACCGCGCAAGTCTATTGAAGAAGTTTCACAAGAACATGCAGCTAGGTTATTTGAGATCATATGTTTAAATTTTACATGGAACATATGTACAAAAGAGGAAGGCTGAGTAATCCGGGATCATGCACTTTGTGGTAAAATGATTATAGATTGCCTTCAAATTCAGACATAGATGTCTTTGCTGCTGGTATCTATTTGGAGTTAAAACAGAATATAAAGACACCCAAACTGGCTGAACCAGGAAACAAAGTAGTATGTAGCCCAAGAAAGAAAACAACTGCAATAAGAAAACATGCAAGAGGCCCAGATCGAACCCTGCCCGGACCCACAGGCAAACTGGACCCGAACTTCGAACCAGTTCGAACTTGGTCCAGTTTGGAGGGGCCAGGGGCGAACCCTGGTAACTTAGTATAAACTTATAAATTGACTATAATAAAGTGGGGGCCATGTTGAGGGTAATAAATAATTAATACTCATTGATTAAAAGTGTGCTTTATTAATGATATATTATAAAGTCAACTCATTATTATAAAAGCAAATATCAAAATCATTAAAGAGCCTTGCTAATGAATATTCATGGTGAAATATTATATAAGAGCCTTGGAGAGAAATCAAAATTCATCCTATGACTTGTGCATTTTCTTTGTTTGTGTGGAGAAGAAACTAAAACAAGGGTTTCAGATTTCAAGCTCAAAGAATTGTAAATTCTTCCAAGATATTTCAGCATAGTGAATTGGTGAAACACCCAACGAAATGTGCAAGAGCTTTGGCTTCATCCAAAGGCCAAGATTGTTATCATTGTTTGCAGCGATAAATAACTAGCAGCCTCATTTCATATCAGCGACATCTACAAGGGCAAAAAATTAAATTAATTGCAGATTGCAGCATGTAGTAAAGGCTTGTGTATGGGGTTTCAGGTAGCCGTAGCTCATTAAGTAGCAACATCAATCATTCTAGAGGTAGTGTTTTAATTAGAGGATCTGCATTTAATAGAGGGAAGGCACATATTGATATTTGGGTGCCTACATTGCACATTACAAGCAGTGATGCCAAGTAATTCTCCATTTTGAGAGGGTTGCGACTTATTTTGAGGAGAGTACAACAATTGTTCACATTCAGATTTTCAGGTTCATTGTTTAAATTGAATAATATGTTGATGCATATAAATTTGGAATTGTAAATTCTTCTTATGGAAGTAAGGAATAAGCTTTATTCCTGTGAATAGTTGCAGCAGCTGGTTGTATGCAAATTGTTTGTTGAAATGCCTTACTTGTAGCTATTCATTTAAGTTCATATTGAATCTCTAGTATGCATGCCAAGTGTTTGTAGAAATGCTTACTAGTTGGAAGTGTTGAATTTGCATGCCAAGTGTTTGATGATTTGTGAAGTAGCTGTAGTTATTATTTCCAGTCACTTATGTGCATGTAAAAGCCCAAAAATTAGTTGGCATAGCATTCCTATGACATTGTTGGTCAATCCTTATGGTTAGTGGCATTCAAAACATCAATTGCAGTGTACAAGACCCAAACAATACAAACTGAAACAAAGAACAATAGGTAAAGACTTAGCAGGACAAGTGTTTGACGATATTCGTTGAGCCCATAGTCAAGAAAATTGAGGTAGAAACACAAGGAATATTACAGAGGTGGAGTAAGAACCAGTTGGGGTTCTTACACTTATCACGAGGTGAGTGATGTGGATACAACCTCATATCACAATGCAGATTTTGGGTTAGAACACTTGCTTGGAAGTTATAAGTTTTAGAGTCCTCATCATTTGGTTGGGCAACTTAAGGTTAATGACAACATGATTTCCACAGCCATAGAGCATTTTGATGTTGCTCGTCAGATGTTAGCTACCTTTGGTTGGCGTACTCCTACAACGGATGAGCACGGTGATAGTGGCCTTTCCTTGGCAGAGTTCAATGCACTTCGAGAAGCCATTGGAATAATGAAACATAATTATTTACAATTATTGGCTGATAGAGACTATCTTGTCGAGTGGGATTGCACTTGATATGATGCCTTGAAGGGAAAGGAGGAGGTAGATGAGTGCACCCATGAGCTGGAAGTGACTATGGATTCATTAAAGAGTGTCCAGTTGGCCTTCAAGAGTTGCGGTCACGATTGGAGGAGCTTACCATGGAGTTGAGTTTGTCACAGTCTTCACTGGCTACAGATACAATACTGTCTTTTACAATGGTAGTTGGTGATGATCTTATATCCACGGGTTATAGCTATGAGCGGGTTGAGGATGTGGCTATATCCATCACAGATACAGGTGTAGTAGTCTCAGATGGGATGAGTGTTATGGTTGAAAGCAATAGAGAACCACTTGTTGCATCAGGTTCCCCCAAGCTCAGTACTATGACAGATGATGCAAGTGAGATTGCCGATAGCTCTTGTGTGGCAACGATGGATTCTCTAGAGAGTTGTGTGTTAGTTCATGATGTTACTCCATCATCTTTGCAGGGGACTCGCAGAGTGTCATCTGGTTGGGAGTATGGTTCTCATGTAGATTTTTTTTCCTCTCTTGGAAGCAAATCTATTACTTCATCCCATGCAGCTGATTTTAAACGCCAACTTGTGTCACAGAGTCAAAGTGATCAGCCGAGGGTTACAAAAGAAAAGGTTGATTCTGCCTCATATTGTTTTTACTATATGGATTCGTGTATTGAGTACCTGCTTGAGAGTTTGGAGTTTCAAGAGGGACCATTTGGAGTCACTGAGGATACTCTCAACTGAGGTTAATGCGGCATTCATCATTTGGTGGGAGAGATTGTAGATACTTTGACTCCAATGCTTCCTCATAGAGATTTTGTGTTTGGGTTTGCAAAGAGGATTACCAGAGCTCCTGCCCAATCAGTTGTTCGGGGTTAGAGATTGGAGCCATCTCCTGATTCCAAAGTTGTCAGTGATGAGCCATTGACAAAGGTTGGAGCTTTCTACTATAACTACATAGTGAGGAGTGCTCATCATTTTTCTTTTGATCCACATGTGGAGGACTTGATGATGTGTCGGTGTGGAGTGGCTTCGAGATTATACCATTTTCTATGGGATGGATATTCACCATCTTCAATAGATGGAATCAATTGCGACAAGTTGGTGGGGGACTACTTATAGAGTCAACACATCCATGGTAGTTTAGCAGAGGATGGAGATAGTGGTTGTGATACAGACACCTTTGGGAGTTCTTATCTCCACAGTATGGTTAGATTTCACATCCATGGGGGATTAACAGTGTGTAGAGTGAGATTTGGTGTAGTAGATGCTTCTAGATATTCTTACCTCCTTATGATGGATGGATGTGAGTTTCGTTTATTCTGGGAACTAGGTGGTGATAGGGATAGCACTGCAAGTTGGATGGGTCCCATTGGATTGCTTCACCATTTCTAGCATGGTGACGTGATCAGATTAGTGCAATAGGAGTTTGAGAGTGGCTTTCATGGTAGACTTCCACTTTGGGTTTGGGATTCTGGAATCCACATGTTTGGTGCACTGTTTTCTATGGACTATGATGAGTTGCTTCACAACTTCGAGCATGGTGATGTTTACATTAGAGTAGCGTAATGGATTGTCGGAGTAGTGTTCCAAAGGTTGATATGGGATCCAGACATTTGATTTCAGCATGCGTGCGGATTACATGAGGGCAAGCAATCTTTGCGAAGGGAGGACTATAATGTCCCAATTTTTGTGAGCATCAATTTTTAGTGGTTTAGCCTATCGTTGGGTCCTCATAGGCTAATAATGATGTTTGGAGGACCCTATTTTGGAGATATCTGGTATCTCAGTTGGCAGTTGGCAATATTTTTATCCCTAGATCCTTGGTGTATTTTGAGGCATTGTTATTTAGGGTGTTTGGGCTCCATTTTAATATACTTACTATTTATAGAAGTCAGTGTGTTGATAGAGGCCAACCTTACTATTTATAGTAAGGCACCCTAGTTAGCAGTGAATGCAGTGGGTTACCTCCTGGTGAGTTAGAATTAATTTACGATGATTAATGAAGTTATAAAATTATAATTATTAAGTGTATATCAATAATTGAATTAAAGAGTGACTATAATAAAGTTATAATATAAAGTCACTTTATTCATTTAAGTCCGCCATCTTGTTTAAGAAGCCACTTCATTAGGAGAAAATTAAAAAGTAAAAATGTCTTTTATCCCACATTGCTAAAAGTAAGAGTACTCACTGATTTGAGAAACTATATAAGTGGAGCTATTCATTCATTTGGGAGATGTTATGTGATTAAGTTATTGAGATAATTTCTCCATTGTTGCTAATATGCTATTATACAGTGATTGGATAGTTCTGAGGACGGAAACCCTTAGAACCTCAAGGTTGGACGGAAGCCCAATTCTTTATGAGAGGTGGATTCATCCCGAGTTCACCGTTGAACTGAACTGCAGATTTTTGGAAAACAATTATGGGACTCTGGGACAGATATGAAGTATTTTAATGGAAGAATCGATAGCTGAAGATTGCATTTGTTTGGGACAAATTAGTTCGTTTATTCTGAAGGTGGAAAGGTAGAACTAGAGGCATTACTTCCATACATGGATGCTCTCATGAAAAGGAATGCATGGGTCTGAGCAATCTCAGCTAAGTGACGAACTGAAAGTGACTATCATTCTCAGTGATCAAGTTGCATAATTGGTGGACATTGGGTACTCATCCCTCTGGGAACACAGAAGGATGTATTCAAGAGGACACAGTCACAGGTGCCAGCGTTTTATTATAATTCTCTGTTCATTGTGCAGTCTTATTTCATTGTGTAATCTTGGCATTGGTAGATTTCCTTTTATTCAGGCATGTGGTCTCTATGACAGTTTGGTTGCAGCTGTAGTATTACATATTGATTGTGTATTGGTGGTCTATTGGTCTGTTAAAGTATTGAGTCTAGAACAAATGAAATTTGAAGCATAATCCAGAACTCTTAAATTATGTCATGAACCCAACTGGCTCTCTATTGCATTTATGCTCTTATCTCAATTTTAATTGCAACTTTTACTAAGTTCCAAAAACTTATAACTAATTTTGCAAATTTTCAATTAAAATCATAGATAGAAAATGACTGAATTTCTCATCATAAACAACAGAAAATTATTTGTGCCATAATTGTTTTGCATTTCATCACATACTAGCTACATTGCTCAATTCATTATATATAACAATTTAGAAATTGCAGCACCTTATTATCCCAACGTGACTGCTGTAGATATTATCCAATGTGACTGCTGAAGATTGTGACGCAACCAATGAAGGATTGACGCCAGCAATTTAAACCCTCTCCTTCGCAAATTGTAATCTCCACTAACCCAAGGTGTAGGTCCAGTCTACACACACAGCAAACAGCAGCAACCTTGTCTCCACCTCAACATGCAACCATGACTTAGTAAAGGTACGGCCCTGCCATGTCCGTACGACAGCCAGCATTAAATCTGTACGACCCTCCTTGAAAATGTACGGCAGTTTTAAAGATGTTTGCAAATAATTTCCAGCATCTCATACGAATTCTGAAAAATAACTCTCACAACACTTATTAATTTTTGAAGAGTTCTCTCCAAGGTATGAAGACGAAACTCACACAAACCCTTGTGTCTTCCTTGAGACTGTACGGCAGCTTGGTTAAATGTTTGCAAATACAATATGCTGCTCAACAAACTTTAAAAAACAAGCTCCAATCAATTGCTAACAAATCTACAAAGAGTTCTCTCCAAGAACTGAAGACCAAACCCTATCTCCTTGAGAATTTCGAAATTCTTCACAAGTCAAGACTTCTCCAACTTTTCAATTTTATAAAATGATCAAAAGGTGAATGAAAAAGCTCTTCATGTTTTATTTATAAGCTTTTAATGAAGGCTTGTCATTTACACTTTGCACTTAAGAGCCTTCTTCAACACACCATCGAACTATAACATATAATTGCATAGTTATTAAATTAAAGTAGACTTAATTTAATAACTTCAAATATAATGCAATGTTATAACAACTTATGACCATAACATCTTGAATTCTGACATAGCGTCCAAATCATACACTGCCCTGCGAGAAATAGCCATCTAACCAAAATAGACTTACTATAAATAGTAAGTCTCTCAAACTGAAGATTCTGCATAAGGAACTTTGAATCATCTGAAACCCCTGCCTAGGTGCTCTGCCAAACATAGCAATACCCGAAATACCGCTTATTATAAATAGTAAGTCATCCAATCTGACCCCAACGAAGAGCAGACCTGGCAACTAGAACCTCCAGAGTGGAATCCAACCATTGGCTCTGCCAACCGACCCCCTCTGACAACCTGATTAGCTTACGAGGGTCACCGAACTAAGCTAATTCTAAGAATCTGAAAAACGGGGACATTACAGTGCTCCCTTCCCATGATTGCTTGTCCTCAAGCAATCAGGAAAAACAAGCAACATCACAGCCCACCTGGATCCCAAGGATGGTCATGTATAATGTTCCTATCATCACCATACTCCTGTGAAGAAATCATCAGCATCAACAGTACAAACAACATCTGAGATACTGCACTCAACACCCAAACCAAAGATGCTGTAACAGGAACACCACGCAGGAGAAACTCAACCGAGAGTAACTCACACGGGAGTAACTCAACCAACAGACTGGACTTGCCCCCAGTCTTCGTGCCAACCAAACCATCATACCAGTTATCAAATGGATGCACTGATAAACTTTGGAACTGGTAGATATCCTGAACTTGAGGATCAAAAGTGAAACTATAAGCACTCCTCACTGTGTACACCCCTGTAAACTGCTCAGCTAGGCCTGACTAGCCTCCTATAAAATCTGCCTGATAACCAAGTGTACTAATAGGATCCCAAACATCATCATCATTGTACAACACCTAAAAGGGATCATTACTGAGATCAAACAATGGATTATCATAAGTCATAGTGATATCCATATCAAATAAAGGATTGTTCACAAAGTGAATTGATCTCATTTGCTGATCTGAGCTAAAAAACTGCGAACTGTGAGAGACATGATGTGTAATCTGCTCTACCTGAATGGACTCATGTCTCTAAGAATCCTCACTATCTACTATACAAAAGGACATAGTGCGTAGACTCCCCTCAACAAGACTTGGTAACACACACTCTCTGCCCTGGTACTCAAATTTCATCTGCATCGGGCTCAAGCTAAGGCAAAACTCCTTAATCTCCTGTATCTACTGCATCCCCAAAACTACATCCATCTCTCCCAAATCAACCACATAGAAATCAGATATCAGCTCGTAATCACCAAGAAACAAAGAGAGATGACCGATGCACTTGGTACGGGTAAGGTTGTAGCCATCTACTACCCTGACTCTAAACCTTGCAAACTCCTCTACCTAAAGCCCACACTGACTAGCAACTCGCTCATGAATGAAGTTGTGCGTGGCTCCAGTGTCCAACATAGCAGCATAGGGTTGTCCTTCCACTAATCCCCTCAATCTAAAAGTAGAGGGAAGTGGCACAGAGGTGGACAACGCAATCGAAGATAGTTTGGCATCAGGACCAAACTCTGGAGTGACCCTTTGCTCCTCTGAATCTAAGCCAGTTGACTGAGGAGAAGACCCAGCCTCACTCTCACAAGAATAAACCCACATAGAGTGATTTGTCCTGCCCTTAGGCCTCATAGGACAAGAATGCTCTCTGTCATCAGGCTCTTTGCACCAATAGCAAAGCTACCTCCCCAAATCCTCCCGGATGGCATCATCAAGTCTACCTGCAGATTTCTTCCTGTCAACAACTAGTGGAGGTACCTCTTCTGCAGGAGGGATAATAGGACTAGGAGTAGACTTGCCTCGTGAAACAGAAGGCTCAAGATAACCCACACCTTGTACGGCTTAGACAAACCCTCTATGAAAAGCATGACTCTCCTCCTCTCGGAGATGTCATAAACCATAACTGATAGGTGCTGAAACTCACTGATAAAGGCCTCAAGGCCACTTGTCTGCCTCAACTGAGCTAACTCTTTGAAGTAAGTCTCAGGATCCTTCTTGTCAAACCGCTCTATCAGCCTATCAACAAACTCCTGGTACTCAACAATTTGATCATGATGCAGAGATACTAACCCATGATACCACCAATCATGAGCTACTCCGTCTAAATGAAGCACAACAAAGCATATGGCGTCCTCCTCAGACATAGGACGAAGTGATAGATACGTATCCAGCTTGTGAACCCAAGCTCTAGTTGTAGTCTTCCCACTTCCATCAAAGTGAGCTAGAGTCAACTTGCTGGTTGCCTGCTTAAGATCATTTTGCCTAGGCCTCTGCCTTGTGTCAGGAGATGGCCTGCCTTTGGAATGCTCTCGCTTCTGTGTCAAATATCTATCAAAATTCAGATTTCTTTTTATTGCCTCTTGAAGAGCATCCCACTCTACAAAATGTGCCACCATGTCATCGACAAATAGTGTTGGCTCTGTCTCTACACTAACTGCATCCAGCTTTGGCCTCAAGAAAGTAGGACGTAGAGGCCTATCATATGTGCCTGTATGATCAGCTCTATAATCCCACCTGTCATCTGCTCTAGACCTGTGTGAGCTGACTGAAGCACTCTTGTACCTCTATCTCTGGTACGATCACCTGGTATCGTATTATGCTGAATTGTATTTGACAATTGTTGCAAAACATTTGCAACATGATGTTGACCATCTGCTAAATTTTTTAAGGCATCTTTGGCTTCCATGTCAACATCATTGCCAATATTATCTCTGTTCCTATCGCTTGCACGATCAACCTGTGGGCCCTGTTCATTTCCTTCTGGTGGGGGTGAAGCTCCACCTCTACGGACATAATGCATGCCAGGTACAAACCTGTTTGCCATAGCTAAGCCCTCATAACCTCCAGGCTGGCAAGATCAATATTCTGATACCACTATCATGAACCCAATTGGCTCTCTATTGCATTTATGCTCTTATCTCAATTTTAATTGCAATTTTTACTAAGTTCCAAAGACTTATAACTAATTTTGCAAATTTTCAATTAAAATCATAGATAGAAAATGACTGAATTTCTTATCATAAACAACAACAAATTATTTGTGCCATAATTGTTTTACATTTCATCACGTACTAGCTACATTACTCAATTCATTACATATAACAATTTAGAAATTGCAGCACCTTTTTATCCCAACGTGACTGCTGTACATATTATCCAATGTGACTGCTGAAGATTGTGATGCAACCAATGAAGGATTGACGCTAGCAATTTAAACCCTCTCCTTTGCAAATTGTAATCTCCACTAACCCAAGGTGTATTTCCAGTCTACACACACAGCAAACAGCAGCAACCTTGTCTCCACCTCAACGTACAACCATGACTTAGTAAAGGTACGACCCTGCCATGTTCGTACGACAGCCAGCATTAAATCTGTACGACCCTCCTTGAAAACGTACGGCAGTCTTAAAGATGTTTGCAAATAATTTCCAGCATCTCATACGAATTCTGAACAATAACTCTCACAATGCTTATTAATTTTTGAAGAGTTCTCTCCAAGGTATGAAGACCAATCTCACACAAACCCTTGTTTCTTCCTTGAGACTGTATGACAGCTTGGTTAAATGTCTGCAAATACAATATGCTGCTCAACAAACTTTAAAAAACAAGCTCTAATCAATTGCTAACAAATCTGCAAAGAGTTCTCTCCAAGAACTGAAGACCAAACCCTATCTCCTTGAGAATTTCGAAATTCTTCACAAGTCAAGACTTCTCCAACTTTTAAATTTTATAAAATGATCAAAAGGTGAATGAAAAAGCTCTTCATGTTTTATTTATAAGCTTTTAATGAAGGCTTCTCATTTACACTTTTCACTAAAGAGCCTTCTTCAACACACCGTCAAATTATAACATATAATTGCATAGTTATTAAATTAAAGTAGACTTAATTTAATAACTTCAAATATAATGCAATGTTATAACAACTTATGACCATAACATCCTAAATTTTGACATAGCATCAGAATCATACACTGCCCTGCCAAAAATAGCCATCTGACCTAAATAGTAAGTCTCTCAAACTGGAGATTCTGCATAAGGAATTTTGAATCATCTGAAACCCCTGCCCAGGTGCTCTACCAAACATAGCAATACCCGAAATACCGCTTACTATAAATAGTAAGTCATCAAATCTGACCCCAATGAAGAGCAGACCTGGCAACTAGAACCTCCAGAGTAGAATCCAACCACTAGCTTTGCCAACCGACCCCCTCTGACAACCTGATTAGCTTATGAGTGTCACCGAACTAAGCTAATCCCAAGAGTCTGAAAAACGGGGACATTACAAATTATTAGTCAACTGATTTGAAGTATGTTAGAGGAAGCCTGAGAAGTATTTGAAGTTATGCCTGTGTTGTATCACTTAATCTTATTGTCTATTGGGATTGTATGCAAAGTGTTTGTTAAAATACTGATGCATAAAACGTTGATATTTATATGAAGTCTAGCTTGGATGCTAAGTGTTTGGGTTTATGTCTTGGCAATACATGTAATTATATCAGATTTATATTATCATGCAAGTGTTTGACAGAATTCCTATGCAAAGAATTTGTGTTGTTGTATTGTGTATTGGCTCAAGAACTCAGAAATTTCAGATCAGACCATGTACACCAACTGTTTGACGAAATGCCTATGAGATCAAATTGGAAATTTAAGGACAGAATGGGAAGGGGATCTTACAATTGGCCATGTTGGCTGTTAATTCACATTGACTAACAATCAATAGTTTGTTTCAACTTTGATGCAGATGGTCTTTATACATATAAGAGTACGACCTCCACCCTTTGATATATTATTCTTACTTTTACTATAATGGCCAATTATACTTGAACCGTTCATCCTTCTACAATTGTGTCTCTCCAGATACTTTACAAAATTGAGATACATAGTTGTCTCATATTATAATTTATTACTATTTATTTGTTGATTTCTTTATATTTTAATTATTATTAAATCTTATTTTAGAAAGTGTATGTCACATATAATGCTGTTGTAAATACACTATCTCGCAAGGAGAAGGAAAGAAAGGTATGTTCAATCTCAAGTGTGGTCCTGTAATGGATTATTGACATACAAAAGGAACACATCAAATGTAAAAGCATAATTAAATAAGTAGTTATCCTAAATTGTTTTGGAAAAATTATATATAATGATCCAAAGGACATCTGTACTTGCCACAGTCTTCAAAGTTTAAAATGCAATTGCTAAAGAAAAATCATGTTTTTCTGGCTCTTGGACATGTTGGTTCTTATTACAATGTAGAACAGTCCTTTTATTCGGAAGGAATTAAAACTGAATATACAAATAGCTAAAATGTTAACCCTTTTGGAACCTTGGGTATGGTTTGCACGGAAGCATCTCTATAAACCATATAAAGAAAAATAATCATAATATCAATGTCATGTGTGTGATCTGCTTTAAGATACACAAAAATTAGCATATCACTACATTTTTCAAAATATCATAGGTTTATAAAGTATGATAAAGTTAATCTAGTTCTATTTTATTTTAGATTTTTCTTTAATTTTTTCAACTCAGTAGATACCTGCCACAGGTTCCTCTGGAAAAGAGCCCATTTTTGGGATGTTTCAGGGAACGACCTGACAAATTTGAAGAATCTGAGGCATGTAACCAGATATGCAAATTAGGATTATTACTAGAACTGTTCTGTTCACTTAGTGAATCTGGTAAAGCATCTAGGCTAATTACAGCCATTACACATTCCAAGCCAGGAATGGGAAGAGATTTATGTGGATTTCATTGATGGCTTACCTGCTTCATATGGAAAAGCAACATGTTTGTTGTAGTAGATCACCTAACCAGGTATGCTTACATCAGGGCAATAAAGAAACCATAAGACACGTAATATGTGGATCCCTTAAGTAATTCTATTCATTTGAGATTCACTTTTTGCTAGTATTTCTAGAAAGAAATAAGTTTACAAGCGGGCACATCTTTGACCATGAGCTCTTTGTAGTATTCTATCGTCTTTAAAGTGATGATCTACTGAAATTGTGAATAAGTACCTGGATGGATAACTTTTTTACTGGTAAAAAGATACAATGGTTAAAATGGTTGCTCCTTGTGGCTTGTAGGATTATAATCTATTAGAGTTTGGAGTTAGTGCCCCATGTAAGTGTGAGAGCTATGTGTGCTATACAATCTTAATCTCTTCTTATTGGCTTCATATGAAAAAGGTGAACAAAAAGTATTATATGCTTTGTGGCCTTGTAACCTGCTTCCATGACGTGTATTTGGAATGCCCCTTTTCTGTTTGCAGGTTTCCAATGTAAGGGAGCTTGATCGTGTGCTGGAAATATCTGGCGTAGAGCTAATTGGAATTCAAAGCCGAAATCTTGGTTAGTTTATTCATCCACTGTTAATTTGAGTTTCCAAATTCCCAAATGTTTCCATTTCTTCTTTCTTCTGTATCCATGTAATTTTACTTGATTACTTATAATATTCATGCTTAATGTGCGTAAAATGGAATTTCATTTTAATGATTGTCTTGTCAAGCAACCTCACCACTAGGTTAAGGTCCATGCTGATTGAGAAAGTGAGAATAATATTTAAAAAGTGCAGATTAATTGAAATGTTTGGTAAGCTTTTGTCTGACTATAGTCAAGTTTTAGCTTTTAACATACTTTATGTTCTTTGTCTTGCAGAAACTTTTGAAGTTGACATAAACAAGATAGAAAATCTTCTTCAAGGGGAACAACGACAGAAGATTTGTGATAGAGATATCATTGTAGGCCAACTTTCTCTATCTATTTGCATTATGCTCCTTTTCATTTTACTGTGGAAATACTAATGCACTTAAATGATTTACACACATTGTAATTTTGTGCTATATCTATGTTTTCTTTCTTGTAGCCATTCTCAACTTATTCAGTCACATCTCCTTTGTTGGAGGAGGACGCTTGACTTTCTTTTAATGTAATTCTTGTATTCTGACTATTTTGTTGGAAATGCTCATGATATACAAGGAAAGAACTTGGAAACTACTCATTTTTTAAGCTTTCTGTGAATGCAAAGTGAAATTACTCTGCCCATCTATAATCTTTGGCCTTGTGCCAGTAGGATAAGGCACTGATCGATTCCAAATTTCTCTCTTGCCACCATTTTCTGTGAGTTAAATATGAAGTGTAATCCAAGGATTGAGGGCTAATGCATTACTACATGGGTGCTAGTGTTAAATTTTTTCAAGGGGTACCCTTGTTAATGGGTTGATTGGGGAAAGAAAAAAATGAAGAGAAGCATAAAGCAAGTAAATGGAATCCACTTCATGATGGATTTCTAAAGCTTAATTTTGATGGTGCAGTGGAAGGAAATTTGAGTTCTGCTGGGGTAGGGATGTCTTTGAGTTTCTTAGTTAAACGTGGCTCTTTCTTCTTTGGCTCCAAGATGAACAATGAAATGGTAGCTTTAGCACTCCTTGAAGGGTTGAAACTCACTTCTTCTATGCAGTGTAATCTTTTGGAGGTAGAAGAGGATACTGAAATCACTGTTCTAGGGTGTATCAAAGATAGATTGTGGGATTGGCATATAGGAAACATTATTGAGGGAAGCTGATTGGCAGCAACTTTGGGGTTGTTACGTTTAGCCATTGTTTAAGGGAGGGAAACCAAGCAACAAATTGTTTGGGTAGTGTAGGTGTCTTCCATTTTGGCTAAGATCAATGACGATCCTAGTGTGTTATGCCTCCTTTTCAAGCAAAATTGATTTATCTATATTCCGAGTTTTCTCATAGACAAATTGATGAGTTAGGAGAACTCCAAACTTCGTGGAGAATGCAGGAATAGTCTAGCAGAGTTGTTGTTCATGGCATTGTATTTTGTTGTGCATGTGGAGCCTCTTGATGCTTTCAGAATATTTTCCAACCTTTTGGGAGCTGTCCAAACTTCTTAGAGGAGTTCATTAGTTTTAATAAGTCACCTAGTTGCTACAGTTCATCGTTATATCATCAAAATTGCATAGTTATATCATTTGGGTACTTTTTCCAACTCGCATAAATTATTGAGTAACTAATTAATTATTCACTTAAGTTGTCTATTGGTGAAATATTAAAAAGGGACAGCTTAGTTCAATAACATGTTAAAGAGGTGTTAAGTTTTGTTTTAAGTTGGATTCCTAGGGAAAGGGGCCTTTTCCACATGAAAATGTTATTTGTTTTCCAAAAAGGTGATTTTGGTGGATAATGGAATTATTATTTTCAAATTATCATTATTTCCCTCCAGAGAAGTTATTAAAGGAGATTGAGGGCTCATTTGCAAGATTAGCCATGAAAAGTTATTTGCTTTTTTTTGTTGGAGATAACTCAATTTCTTCCAAAGCTTCTTGAGGATGAAAATACTCTTGAAGTTGCTGGTTTCGAGGATGAAACCCCCTAGTTGGTTGGTGTGGTTTCATTTAGAGATCACCAATGAGCTATAGAGAAGAGTTTTAGTGTTGGGCTTCAATCATGAAGGATTTTGATGTGTTTTGGAGGAGTTTGTATTCTGTTTTTTTTTGGGGTGATTGTATCATGTATTTTCAGCGAAGTTTTGAAGTCTCTTCGAGCAGGTTGTACACTTCCTAAGTAGGTTGTACCTCTCATTTCCAAGTTGTACATCCCTTGCTAGCTACTTTGTGTGGGTATATACTACAAGTTTGTTGTCTTTAATGTTTTTTGGAGTCGTCATTTGTAAGTCATTGCAGGCAGTACCTCTGAAAAGGGTTCATGTTTGAGGAGTTTGTTGGTCGTACCCTATAGTACATGCCATACAAGTGTCTGTAGGAAGGCGTGGATCTTGTTGGGAAAATTGATTGGTATTTTAGCTTAGTTTCTCTTTGTTTGGCAGCATTGAGATTTTGCAAACCAATTCTAAGTCATTTAACATTTAACTTTCTTGATTTTGAAGTGTTATAGGGATATTTGAGGTGCTGAACTTATTGTTCTAGTATCATAACAGACTATCCTAAATCTGATATCAGTTTCCAGACTGATATAATTCTCCTTCCAGCATAATGTGGTGGAGTTTGGGTATCCTGTATGGTTTATTTTTGCTCATGATCTATTGGTAGTGTGTTGGGCACAAGTGGAGTTGTTTTCTGGGTGTTTATCTCGCTGTCCAGATCTGTTGCAGTGTGTTACAAGTTGACATACATCTTCATCATTCTTTCAAGATATCTCCATGTCATTTCTTAGTTGGGTTGGTTGTTTCATGATCATTGGCATTATTTTGGAAGTGTTACCTGCAGTTCTATTAGCACTTTATAACCAAGGTTACCTGGAGATGGGGAGACTTGGAGGTCTCCGGTACTGGTACTAGTACCGGTATGGCTATTTTTAAAAAATAGGAGACGGGGATACTTGGAGACAGCAAATTTTTTGTGAATATAATTTAATAATTTCTAAGAAATACCATAGATTCATAACATAGTGCTTTGAAAACAAGAACAATGGAAAGTTATAAGTATGAACATTGAACATTAAAAGTTTAAAGAGTCAAAGACTAATACTAAATAGTAATGTCATATTAATATAGAGTCAAATAGATCAAAACTCACATTGCATATCTCATAGTCATATATGATTTCTGAATATCACATATGATCATCATCATATCAGATTAATAATTGCTGAGATTATCATCACATATTGAAATTTGAAATTAAAAAATATAGTTTGATGCTAAATCGCTAATATGCAATCGAAAAACTCAGAACTATAAAGAAAAATCAGAAATCTATCTAGTATCATCTACTCCACAAGGCTGGGATCATAAAAAAAATTATTAAAATGAGGGTCAAAATACATAAAATGACTTAATGTTGTATTTTAAATTTGTTTTTTAATTAGGAGATGGTGGGTAGACTTCATTTTTTGGAATTGGAGACTCGGATTCTTCGGGAGACCTCACCATGAAGTCTCCAACCATTTTTGAAGACTCCGGAGACGTGAAAAGTCTCCGAGACACATCTGGAGGGGGGGAGATGGATCTCCGGGTAACACTGTTTATAACAGTAGTTACCCTTCTTTATAGTGTTTATAATGCATATCAACTAACCTTGTCATTCTTCAGATGGTTATAGTATATACTACCAAAGGGTGGTTACCTCTATGCTATTGTGAATATTGTGATGGAGCCTTAATTTTTACAAATTAGGGCCTCCATTTGAGAAATAATGTTGGAGGCTTGACAAAGTATTGTCATTGATGTATATAAAGATATGGCATGGCAAAATGAAGATAATTGAAACATATGAGTATAATATATAACAGTGATACATTGAATTGATAGTGATTATAAACATCACCAAGAGAAATGGCTATAAAGATGACAATTGAATTGTTGATAATACACAACAGTCCTAACAGCAACAGTAATATTATGGTTGAATTTGAAAGAGAGATTGACTGCCGTTGAGTTATGTGAGTGCAAACAAAAGCAATTATCTACCTAATGAAAGCTATGAAGTTTGGGGTGTTATTGAACTTACTATTGAAGACTCTTGGTTCTAACAAACAAGAGGTATAGAAAATATGCACAGAATTGAATGGAAATACCAATATCCATCAAACGATGGAAAGATATGTTCTCAGCAGCGGAGTATGTGCTGTCAGAGTACATAGGAATAAGGAGTGGTGTCAATAGCAAGGAAACAAATCAATACCGTAAAGTAAATACATGGAAACGACAACCCCTTGCAACGTCACACTGTAATAGCACAGCTTGTCTTATTTGGAAAGTAAATGAAATGCAGCAATAATCAAGTCTGAAGATAAATTGAATATCTAGTACTTACTATATGCAGAGATAATTGCGTTAGCCTTATGATATATTAAGACAGCGATAATTTTGTAATGATATATGTTCAGTGGTTGTGACAGAAGTCTTGGTAGTTAGCAGAGATGAAAAGTGCAGGGGAGTTTAAAGTATTCCTGTTCGTTGGCCAGAATTCCAATCCGTCGGTTTTGGGAACGAACATATTGGTGACTCTACTGGGGAGTTGTTGTAAAATATTATTCAGAATTTCTGGTGATCAGTGAGTTAGACTTTACTGGAGACAGAACTCAGAATCAGTTGTATGATTTTGTCCTTCTTAAGAAGAAGGTGGCGACTCTATTCAATACAATTTTCATTTGGTAGCTCTGTTGAGGGAGAAGACTCAGAAGGAAAGGGTGGATAGGTTTTTCAAATGTATCGATCATTTGAAAGAAAACCTTTTATCCCAGATGGCATCAGGCCATTGGATTTCAGCAAGTTTGATTACGAACCTAACAAGTTATCTTCAAAACTTTCACAACTTGTGCCAAAGTTTCATGGAGAATGGGAGGAGTCTGCACTTCAACATTTGGATGTGTTTTATACATTCATAGAAGACTATGAGGTCAATGCAGAAGATCAGGTGATGAAGTTGTTTGTCAAAACATTGAAGGACAATGCAAGACAGGCTTATGAATCACTACCTACACAATGTATCTCGTCTTGGAAAGAGTTTGAAAAATGGTTCCTGTATGAGTTTCATGATGCAAGCGAGGAAGATGACATGTGTTATGAACGGTGTGAAGACCAAAGCTGCAACATGGAAGAAGATCCTAACATGTCTCCACTTGATGCCTTTTTCAGTTTGGAGAGATTTGAAGGGGAGTCTTCTGCACACTTATTCTTGAGGATGGCGAATATGTATCAGAGGATTCCTGTAACAATTATGCCTTCATGGAAAGAAATGATGAGAAAGGTCAAAAACTTGGGAATCTCGTTAGATGACCCTGATCTAAAGCTTCTTTTTTAGATATTAGAAGAAGATGATGAAGACAGAGAAGAGGAGTCTTACGATCAAATTGAACAAAGCCTTGTGCTTGATGGAAATCACAGTGATGATGAAGAAGATCCAGATTACATATCCCCTTTGGACACATTTTTGAACTTAGAGAAACAAGAAGAAGAATCTACAGTACAATTCTTCATGAGGATGTTTAATATCTGTCAAGAAATACCTTTAGAATATAGACCTCCAGCCTCTGATCTTTTCAACAAAATGCGAGAACTAGGTCTTTTATATGATCATCAGTTCCTTACCTTTCTCAAACTTATGAATAATGAACTAGATGCAGAAGAGAATGAATGCAAGACTGAAGTAGCATATGAGTCAAGTGAGGTTTTAGATATGAATGGAGGAGACTCTTTTGGACAGTCTGAGGAAAGATCTTTCCATGATAATACTTGTACGACATCAAATATTAGTGAATGTGGAAATGAAGAGGAGGATTTTCTCGGTGTGGAAGAGATTTCAGCCTTGTTAGACACGGAATACCAAAGACATGTTGAGAAGAATGATCCAAATGTTTTTGGCGGATCAGCACATATTCAGGAGATATTAGATGAAGATGATGATTCCCAGGAATCAAATTGTGGAGATGAAATAGAACTGCATGAACAGGAGGAAGTTTCAAGAGATAATATCAATGAAGATATTAGTCTTGATGATGAAACACTTGATGATCCAAATGAAGATTCTCATGAAAGTATGCCTGAATTTTCTATGTTCCTGAATCCATTATTTGAAGAGGAAGAAGCAAATGAAGATATGTCTGCGTTCTCTATATTCTCGAACCTGTTGTTTGAGGAAGATCTTCTATGCAATCAAATTCATCGGCATCATGATGAAGATAACAAGCCTAATGTTAACTTTGAGGATGATGAAACTCAAAATATGTGTGGGGAAGTGTGTTCAGGAGGTGAGATATCTTCCAGTTCATCCTATGAGCCTGAAGTACAACAAATATGTGAAGACAAGATGGTATTAGACAGACATAATGAGGATAATGTGTTGAGAAATAGTGCTGAAAGTTTTCCTAATATCCTATCTAATCAGATTCTTGATAAGACTGAAGTAATGTCCCCTAGATATGAGTTATCTTCAAAACCATTTTATGATGAGAAACAACATATGGAGTATGAAGACAAAGCAAATTATGTCCAAGAAGTTGTCCAAGTAAAGAAAATTCATTTTGATGCTGGTATAACTGGTCTAATACATAGAGATCCACCATTCAGCAAAAATCATGATGCAGCTAATGATTTCTCAAAGACAAAACAAAGGTCGAATTCCAAAGACAGCATCAATGAAACAATGAATTATAAGGATGGCGTTTGTAATGCAGCGAGATTAAAAGTGTTATGTGAACAAAATCAGGTGTTTGATAGAGGAAAAGCGCAGTGTTTACTTTTGGGGGCCTGGGGCCACCCTATTTCCCTTTGCATTAAGTCAACTATACACATTTGGTCTGCTTCACCCAGAGATAGCTGGGATACTCATTATGCCCACAGGGGGCATATGTCCCCAACAAGAGCCACTGATGGAGCCTTAATTTTTACAAATTAGGGCCTCCATTTGAGAAATAATGTTGGAGGCTTGACAAAGTATTGTCATTGATGTATATAAAGATATGGCATGGCAAAATGAAGATAATTGAAACATATGAGTATAATATATAACAGTGATACATTGAATTGATAGTGATTATAAACATCACCAAGAGAAATGGCTATAAAGATGACAATTGAATTGTTGATAATACACAACAGTCCTAACAGCAACAGTAATATTATGGTTGAATTTGAAAGAGAGATTGACTGCCGTTGAGTTATGTGAGTGCAAACAAAAGCAATTATCTACCTAATGAAAGCTATGAAGTTTGGGGTGTTATTGAACTTACTATTGAAGACTCTTGGTTCTAACAAACAAGAGGTGTAGAAAATATGCACAGAATCGAATGGAAATACCAATATCCATCAAACGATGCAAAGATATGTTCTCAGCAGCGGAGTATGTGCTGTCAGAGTACATAGGAATAAGGAGTGGTGTCAGTAGCAAGGAAACAAATCAATACCGTAAAGTAAATACATGGAAACGACAACCCCTTGCAACGTCACACTGTAATAGCACAGCTTGTCTTATTTGGAAAGTAAATGAAATGCAGCGATAATCAAGTCTGAAGATATATTGAATATCTAGTACTTACTATATGCAGAGATAATTGCGTTAGCCTTATGATATATTAAGACAGCGATAATTTTGTAATGATATATGTTCAGTGGTTGTGATGGAAGTCCTGGTAGTTACCAGAGATGAAAAGTGCAGGGGAGTTTAAAGTATTCCTGTTCGTTGGCCAGAATTGGTTTGAAATTCTATTAGAGAATTGGCAGGCTCTAGGAATTCCAATCCGTCGGTTTTGGGAACCAACATATTGGATGGCAGTACTGTGACTAGGTTTGTTTATTGTTCACTGATGTATTTACTTACCCCATTGAACAAGTGGTTATATTTGTATTTTGCTTTCCCATTGAATAAGTGGACATGCTCCCTTTGCTTTCCCACTAAAAAAGTAGAAGTGCCCTCTTTGTTTTCCCATTGATTAAGTGGAAGTGCACCTGTTTTCCCACTGAATAAGTGATGTTTGTAATTACACTCTGTTGAGTAAGTATGTAGTGTTCTTTCTATCAGGATTCCACTGAATAATGAGATTGGCTAGCTTGCTGCCTACTGCATTTCTATTTGTTGCAACATTTAGTTCATGTGCACTCACCTTGCCCATATTTAGGAGCACACAAATATACTTTAGGGGGGGTGGGGAATCAATGTATTAACAAACATTTACTTTTCGAACTTGATTAGATATAATAGTAATACTTTATAAAGCTTAATCAACCACACATTCCAGATCTAGCAAGTGAGAACACAAGATTTACATGGAAACCCTATGGGAGAAAACCATGACATATTAATGCTTTTATATATATTCTTCTTTTATAGAGTTTGTAGGCACCAACCCCTCATTCAATTCATAAGCACCAACTCACTAGAGGCACCAACCTCTCATTGACTTTGTGAGCATCAACTCACTAGAAGCACCAATCCCTCATTCACTTCGTGAGCACCAACTCACTAGAGGCACCAACCCCTCTGCTCATTCAAATTGTCATAATCTTCCTTTCAAATCTGATATAACCTGATCATAAATCTGCCATGGATATGATCTCAAACTCCTTATATAAATCTGCTATAGAATTCCTTTATCCTTCTCATCAAATTTATAATATTATCTTCTCATGTTTTTCTTATTAAATCTGCATTTTATTGAGGAACACATTCTTCATTCACTTTCTCTTCTCAATCAAACTGAAAATTTCTTAATACCTTACCAAGACAGGTGACTTTAACCTAGAGACACAATCATTCACAATGATCTTTTCCTTTCATAACAAAAGTATATCACACCTCTTCTTTAAAGATTAATTGCACCACCTCATATAAGATCTCTATTTTGTTCACACATTCACTCCTTTTCAACTCTCACAAATCTGACCCAAATTATGCGCAACTTCTTTTCATAAACTGATCACAATTATGAATATCACTTAACACGAATTTCTGCATAAAATCTACTCCAAATTCTCTTTACAATCTGCACTTATTCCTCTATAACTTTGCCATAAATTTATTTTTTTTCTCTGCATATAAGTCCGTTCTTAATTCATATGATATTCCATTTTTTTTTCTCACACAGCACACTCCTCATATGCCTTTTTATTTCTCCACAATCCACAAACTCCTCAATTGCACTTCACAATCTCTTTATATATCTATTTGAGAGAGGGCGGCTTCAGAAAGTCATACCACTTCTCAAAGGGAGGTGATTTCTCTTTTATATGCACTTTTTTTTATTTCAGTGGTGGTCCTATAGAGGCAACTTAAAGTCTTAAGGGAGTTGGCCAGCATAAAGTATTTGACTTTGATCATTCTTAATAGAGTCGCTGTCTTTTATGAACTCGTTGTAATTACTCCCCCTTTACAATTTTCTTATTAATGATGATGAGATTGCATCATATCTGCTCAAGAATAAATAAACTTTATCTTTATTCATTATCAACTGTTGCTCATTAGTCTATGGTCACCATCCATATTCACTGTTGTGTGATTGATTGTCTTTAAATAATCCTCATTGCATTTCTTTATTTTAAACGTAATATCTGCACAACGAATTGCTATGTTAAAAGTATTTAATCACCATTACACATGAAGTTGCATCTGTTGGGAATAAAGACAAACCCGTCTTTCAAGTAATCACTACATATTATTTCATATTGTCTTATAACTGCTGCTTGTTATCTCAACAGATCGCCACTATTAATAATATAGCCGCTGCTCTTGTATTAATCTTTCTTTGATTGCTGACTTAAACATTATCTTTAATTGATGCATTAAATTGATTGCTCCAAATAAGTGATTAAAGATTCACTATTTATATAATCACTCCATAATATAAATGGTTGTCTTTTTTTCATAGTTGACCCCTTAAGTAACCTTGATTGACTTAATCAAATAGTAATAGTTTTCATACAAAAGTGTATGATAACTTTTGTATTTGCTAAGAATTTAATGCTTGTAATTTCCTGGCTATAGATGTCCTTGATCTCATGGCAATTTTTTCCTTGAACAGTTTGCTGACAATCGTTTGCAGATTCAATCCATATTTCCCTTTGCTTGGATATAAGATGATCAAACCTTCTGATTCTCTTGCTAATGATCTTTTCTTGTCTTTGATTGGTGGCCTTTGGCCTTTATTCAATTTCCTTGGATATCTATGATAATCAAACCAACAATTTCTCATATACCTTCTATGTCAATAACATCTTTGATTTCTATTGTGATTGTAGTCTTCCTACAATATCAATGACAAAACATTTCTTTGCACCTTTGACATCAGTGACAATATTATCAACACATCTTGGGAAGTAGGTGATAAAAAAGTAGAAAGGATGTTGCATTGCATCTTATTTTCAATTGGAATTTTCTTTTTTCAAAAACATTAGGGGTGTATATCGTGGTGGTATTGGAACTGGTGATATTGCCAGCTTGTTGGGAAGGTAACCCTTTTTGCAAGTTCTTTAGTTGCATGCAGTTGCTTGTGATGTTCTTCACTCCATTTCAAGTGTGACAAAAAAAGGTTCAAAAATTTGGTATTCACTTTCTTGTGTCATGGATTTAGAATTCAGAGAGGAGCTTTTTAGTGCGTGCAAGAGACTTGAACACCTGCCTCAATCAAAAGATGAACTACTTTGCATTCTGGATACAATGGAGACTTGTTTATCAATGATAGAATAACTTGATTCTTGAGAGATGCAATGTGTCGTGGTCCCTATTGTAAATTCTTTGGTTAAGGCTGAGTTTATGACACACCCAGATGAAGAAGTAAGAGTTGCAGTCATTTCTTGCATAAGTGAACTTACAAGAATTACAGCTCCTGAAGTCCCATACAATGATGGCATAATGAAGTATTTCAGATGATGTTGAGTTTCTATGGTTTGACTTTGGATGACATCACACGTCCTTTTGCCTAGAGAGTAAGAACTAGAAACTGTTGCAAAGGTTAGAGCCTGTGTGGTGATGCTTTATCTTGATTGTGATGATCTAATACTTAAAATCTAAATTACCGATTCGGGTGCGGATACGAGGACTCAGTACGCGGATGGGTGAAATTTTTTTGGGGGGTTTTGGGTGCATTTATATATATATATACAAAAAATGCAAGAAGTATACATAATTAAATAATTTAATAGTATGATACTTCATCATTGATCAAGATAAATATTAAATGCCAAATCTATGTTAGACAGCATAAGAATGATTCGCTAAAAAGGAAGGATTCAAATTAAGGAGATACATATCGATTTATAAGTATACCGATATCTTTTATGAACAGTTATAAGAAGTAGTGGTTCTACCGATCAAACAATTGGAGACATACAGCAATGTTAAATCCACCAAGCAATGATAGTGAAGGATTTCATTAATATATCACTCAGCAAATTAATACAATGATAATATAAAAGTACCTCTGGAATATAACATGGACAGGGGTAATTCCAATATTCAGTGACTGGACAAAATACAACTGTTAATATGATGCGATTATCTTTGAAGATAAATAGCATTGCCTATAGTCAAAATAAAAAAAAGGCGATTTGTGTATTGGCAATAATATAAAAGTCAAAGATAAAAAAACAGATCAGCAACGATATTATATGTGATGGTTGATAGAAGACATCAGTATTATGAAGACCAAGTTTGTGTGATTTGGGCAGGAAAATCTAAGGTAATCTCACAAGGAGCATTAAAACTCCTTGTGGATGCACTTGGATGCGCATCCACATGGAGCTGTAACACTTCCTATGAGCTTCCCCACACATCCGACTCCGCCTCTACCTCTGAAAGCCTCTGCTTCCGCATCCAAGCACTGGGCATGAGAATCCGGTAACTTTTCTTAAAATGTTCAATTGTTGCTTCGATGTTATTAGAAAGATTCATGCTGAGAATATTTTAATAGCCATAGAGTAAATCGTGTCTTTGATGGACAATGAGAGTCATGATGTACCCCATCCACTGATTTTATTTTGTTGACTAATATGAGAAAGGATGACCACGATTCTTTATCAGTTAAAAATATTAGCAGAAATCATCGTTAACCAATGTGAAGAAAATTTGAAACCACATATGACAATGGAGCATGAAGAAGAAGATGAATTAGTGACTTCCATCCCATGTCTATTCCAGTAAAGTGATGAGGAGAACCTAGAAGAAACTGAGACAGTTAGCTTGAGGTAGAAGAGAAGATAACATCAGAGTTCTTTGTAATTACAACTGAACTTGAGAGGGATCTCCAAGATGATTCAGAGGAAAGTGAAGCCTACTAAAGAAATGAGGAAAAGGCACATGAGCACTTATTGTGTGATGAACAAAGTAAGTTTGCTGATTTATATAAAAGGCCTAGAGAATTGCCAGAATTGAAGAATCAGTTTTTTATCACAAAAGAGAAAGTAGTACTGTTACTGATTTTCGGTACCAAGCTCAATCAAATGAGCTGTCATGTTTTAAAATGATTTGAGGTTGCATTTTGTTTTTGCTGAAATACGTACATATGCAAAAGAAGATAGAACATTTTGAGAAAAAGTAATCTTTATTGACAAAATAAGTGAACCATGTCTCACACAAGCCGTGAGACTAAACCTTATGATACAAATGAAAGCAAAGCTATACATTTTAAGATGTTAGAAAAGTAAAGGCACAAATAGTGTAGGGTGACTCGTCATTGCCTGGATGACGAGCCCAACTTGCATTGCTTTGCCTTGTCTTTATTTCTCTCGCTTGTCTTGCGTCCAGCCACATAACAACTTGTTGCTCCATTCCTGCACATGAGAGATAGAAATGACGTTAGATCTCATAGATCTAAGCAATGACACGTCAGCATGCACTATGAATGCCCACATCTACAAATATATAAGTTTGTTCCCCACATGCATCATAAGGGCTAGCCTATCACGAATGTCTGAGAAAGCAAGAGATATCAAAGCAAAAACTCATATGTCATATTTTTTATAACTAGTTTTCTTCATGTGCAGTTACAGATGTCTATCATGTAGCACGTGGAGTTAAATGTGGCTCCCACAAGGGTAGAGCCCAACGTGCTACAGGATAGCAAATCAACTACATTGAGACAATGGCATCAAGCTGGTATACAACAAAATAAAGTAGAAATACAGTCCATTTATTGAGTACAATGTTGTGGGTGCTTCAAAAGAGCTGTCATAAAATCAATATTCAATATTTCAAGACAGCAATGAGCTTAAAATAATAAAAATACATGCTGCTACGGGAATCAAATACACTCATGCAACAATCAGCAGTGCAATGAAAACAAGGATAATGTTTAAATAAGGAGCAGAGATGCGTAACGTTCTTCAAAGGCCAACATGATACACTATGACAGTGAATAATGCATGTGATTAGTAAATGAGAGGTTCAGATATAAAGAAAATCAGTTTTAAGACTAGGCACATGTATGTTTTCAGCCACATTGAATAGATGACTTGATATCCTACTGTGCGGAGCAACATAACTTCAAGGTACAAGTGCCAACATTAATAACCAAAGGGGGTATTATGTTATCGAAGTTTATTCAAATGCATAAATCTTTAGCAATGGCAGCCTTGAATTGGGGGTACACAAAGAGGTAATTCAGATACAAGTCAAAATAAAAGAAAAGTAATAGAGAAACGCATGAGGCTCAAGTGTGTACACAAAAGAAGTGACATGAGTCATTACAAAACATAGGGACAGCATTGATGCTAAAAAGTATCCGCAAGCATAATGCCAACTATGTGAGTAAAGACATATTCTACATAATCAGCAGGAGAAAAGCAAATCTTGTCATGGTCATATCAACTTATCTTTGAAACAATGATGGTTATTTAATATAATCAGCTTCAGCAGGTTGAGATATTGTCATAGTATCAAGCGCAAGTGATGTTATAGATGGGTTCGTATTACAAAGTCAATAGAGGAGAACATAAAGAAAAAAGAATCATGATAACAATCAGTGCTAGGTGCTATGACAATTACAACAAGAATAACTTAAAGCAATGTTCCAGTTTGAAAATGATAAATGCAATTTTAGATTCAGTGTTTTGAGCAAGAATACAACATAAATGTTTTGGCCATTCCAAGCATTTGATTCAATCGTGAACAGAGAAAGTATGGTTTGATACATTCAATCAATATAGGAACAATGCTTCACAAGGAGAAAGACAAGCTGAAAGTCACCATGAAAGCATTTTAGAGATACATAAATGTTTTTCTTTTTATCATTAAATTGATAATCTTTCAAGGTCTGTTACAAGTAAAAAACCCCAATCTTCATCAAGCCAAAGATATCGAAAAATGAAAAGTATTTTCTCATACATAACCAGCATAGTTTGAACAAGAGGGTTCGAGTATGGAAGCATAAGAAAGGGTTGCAGATTTTAAAACTGGGTTACAATTGCAGTCAAATTCTTCAACATATAATAAATGGTGTTTCAAGTTAGAAGAGTTCATAGTAAAAGATGAGTCACGTTTTTTATTTGCTTCTGAATGAAAAACCCAGACACAAAATCTGATCTGTAATCATCTATGCAAATTCGAATTGTCAAAGTCAAGGGATGATTAATCTTGTTCTGAGCCACGAACATGGAAAAGCACAAAGCATGGTATCTTTTTTCTTGCAAAAAAAAAAAAAACTAGTGATATGCATATAGTTTTCGATTTTAATCAAAGATAGAGAAAAAATGGAATGTTATCTATTTCTTTGAACATATGGAGCTCAAACAAGGTCACAAAACTCACCAAGAGAGTCGTGAGCATGGGAAAGCCCAAATCTGAAAAAAGAAAGTCTGAAAGCTCATAGAAATCAAGCTGCAAAAGATTCCTTCAAGATCTATTTCCTCATGGCGGCTGCAACAGCAGAAAGACTCCGAAAGAAAGGAGGAGCAGCCCTTAAACTTGCACCCTCTACCTCATTCATAGCGGCCAGCACCAAATATGCAGCAAAATCGCAATCAAAACCCCTATTTTCTTCATGGCGGCTGGCGCTGTTTTTATTTCCTAAGCAAATGAAATGCCAAATGTAAAACATGAAGTGTTTTTAGGGTTCGAAACACCCTTATTTCCTATGCTGCGTGCCAAGGGGAAAGGCATTTTGCCTTCTTTATTCTTTCATCTTTTTTCCCAAGCAATAGCTCACGCCATACATTTTATGGTATGAGTAAGTGATTAATATTTATCACTTCTTTTTCCAAACTCCATAGTCATAAATGTAAAATGGGCTACATTAATAAAATGATATTTTACAAATCATTTTTATTAATGTAGTTCAAAATGCAAAATATGTATTTAATTTTTTTAAATGTAAATAATAAAAATCTTATTTTAAATAGTGATTAATAATTATTAATAAATCGTTTATTATTTATTATTTTCATAAATATTATTAAATTAATAATGTCATTAAGTGATTTTAATTATCACTTAATAAACATTATTAATATAATTAAATATTTATAAAAATAATAAATTATAAATTAATTATTAAATTATTATAAATTGTAAATATTGTATAATTCATTTATTTAATTAAATATCTCTAATATTTATTAAATAAATGGATAATAATCGTTTAATATTTATAATTTAAAATAAGATTTTTAATTTTTATCTTTTAAAAAAATCTATAAGATATTTTGCAATATTATGACTAAATGCTCAAGTCATCGAGATAGAGATGAATTTATGAGTGGAGTTATGGCATTTCAGGAGCTTTTATGAGTTTTTCAGAGATAAGACTACATTTATGAGGGGTATTTATGATAGAGTTTATGAGGCATGACTTTTGGGACATATCTATGCCTTTTTGAAGTCTTTTGAAGGGCTCAAAAAAAGGCCTAGCAACCAAAATCCGACCCAGAAGTTATTGCCTGCATTTATGATGTAGTTGGTTGAAAAAGGATAAATATGAGTTAAAGGCTCATTTGTAAAGGAGTTCTTTTTCACTTTGCCTTGCTGTTTTGTAACTTTTTCTGAGTTCTTGATAGAAGCATAGTGTTTTTGTAACCAATTTTCAAAGAGATTATACAGATTTGCAACACCTTTTGACAGTGAAATTCATCTTGTGCCTTCTCTTCTTTCCATGTTTGTGTGTCATATTGATGCCTTCTACAGAAGTATTCAGTCTTTTGCAGGTTGAAAGTTGTGTTTGAGAATCAGTTTTAGACTATGAGGAATTCATTCTCCTTTTGAGGAACTGTTATTTTTTACCTTCTTAACAATTGCTAATGCAAGGATTGTGAATTATTGAGTTGTGCAGAGAAGCTTTTTATTACTGATTTTATTATGTGTTGATTATCTGTTAGATCTCAAAGATACTTTTTCTGGTGCATCACCCTTTAGGACTTAGATTTTATTTTTGTTATCCTTCTACTTCTTTCCTCCAGCAAAAGTTTCAGTTTTAGGTAGTTTTAGGTGAGGTATCATATAGGAACCGGCCTAGAATCAGGAGATTCATTCCAGTTATAGGTTACCCACAACCTTGGAGTGTTTCCATGTTCCTCAAAGTTAGTCAAGTAGTTTTGGCAGCTTGATTAGGGTGCAACTTTTGAGTGATAACAATAACTATTTAAAATAAAAAATTTATTTTTATCTTTTAAAAAAATCTAAGATATTTTGCAATATTATGACTAAATGCTCAAGTCATGGAGATAGGGATGAATTTATGAGTGGAGTTATGGCATTTCAAGAGATTTTATGAGTTTTTCAGAGATAAGATTGCATTTATGAGGGGTATTTATGATAGAGTTTATGAGGCATGATTTTTGGGACATATCTATGCCTTTTGAAGTCTTTTGAAGGGCTCAAAAAAGGCCTGGCAACCAAAATCCGACCCAGAAGTTATTGCCTGCATTTATGATGCAGTTGGTTGAAAAAGAATAAATATGAGTTGAAGGCTCATTTGTAAAGGAGTTCTTTTTCTCTGTCTTGCTCTTTTGTAACTTTTTCTGACTTCTTGACAGAAGCAAAGTGTTTTTGTAACCCATTTTCAGAGAGATTATACAAATTTGCAACACCTTTTGACAGTGAAATTCATCTTGTGCCTTCTCTTCTTTCCGTGTTTGTGTGTCATATTGATGCCTTCTACAGAAGTATTCAGTCTTTTGCAGGTTGAAAGTTGTGTTTGAGAATCAGTTTTAGACTATGAGGAATTCATTCTCCTTTTGAGGAACTGTTATTTTTTACCTTCTTAACAATTGTTGATGCAAGGATTGTGAGTTATTGAGTTGTGTAGAGAAGCTTTTTATTACTAATTTTATTATGTGTTGATTATCTGTTAGATCTCAAAGATACTTTTTCTGGTGCATCACCCTTTAGGACTTAGATTTTATTTATGTTATCCTTCTACCTCTTTCCTCCAGCAAAAGTTTCAGTTTTAGGTAGTTTCAAGTGAGGTATCATATAGGAACTGGCCTAGAATCCGGAGATTCATTCCAGTTATAGATTACCCACAACCTTGGAGTGTTTCCATGTTCCTCAAAGTTAGTCAAGTAGTTTTGGCAGCTTGATTAGGGTGCAACTTTTGAGTGATAACAATAACTATTTAAAATAAAAAATTTATTTTTATCTTTAAAAAAAATCTAAGATATTTTGTAATATTATGACTAAATGCTCAAGTTATGGAGATAGGGATGAATTTATGAGTGGAGTTATGGCATTTCAAGAGATTTTATGAGTTTTTCAGAGATAAGACTACATTTATGAGGGATATTTATGATAGAGTTTATGAGGCATGACTTTTGAGACATATTTATGCCTTTTGAAGTCTTTTGAAGGGCTCAAAAAAGGCCTGGCAACCAAAACCCGACCCAGAAGTTATTGCCTGCATTTATGATGCAGTTGGTTGAAAAAGGATAAATATGAGTTGAAGGCTCATTTGTAAAGGAGTTCTTTTTCTCTTTGCCTTGCTGTTTTGTAACTTTTTCTGAGTTCTTGATAGAAGCAAAGTGTTTTTGTAACCCATTTTCAGAGAGATTATACAGATTTGCAACACCTTTTGATAGTGAAATTCAGCTTGTGCCTTCTCTTCTTTCCGTGTTTGTGTGTCATATTGATGCCTTCTACAAAAGTATTCAGTCTTTTGCAGGTTGAAAGTTGTGTTTGAGAATCAGTTTTAGACTATGAGGAATTCATTCTCCTTTTGAGGAACTGTTATTTTTAACCTTCTTAACAATTGTTGATGCAAGGATTGTGAGTTATTGAGTTGTGCAGAGAAGTTTTTTATTACTGATTTTATTATGTGTTGATTATCTGTTAGATCTCAAAGATAACTTTTTCTGGTGCATCACCCTTTAGGACTTAGATTTTAATTCTGATATCCTTCTACCTCTTTCCTCTAGCAAAAGTTTCAGTTTTAGGTAGTTTCGGGTGAGGTATCATATAGGAACCGACCTAGAATCTGGAGATTCATTCCAGTTATAGGTTACCCACAACCTTGGATTGTTTCCATGTTCCTCAAAGTTAGTCAAGTAGTTTTGGCAGCTTGATTAGGGTGCAACTTTTGAGTGATAACAAGTACAAGTTTTGACAAGAGTTGATAATACACACAAATTCATGGAAGATCTCATTTGGAAAACCCAAGTTGAGAAGAGAAAGGCATTGAAGGAGGATATGCTCTTGCAAGTTTGCAAACAATAAAAAAATTTGGAAATAATGAAATCAAAATACTTACAATTGTTTTTAGACAAAGATCATGCCATCAAGTATGCAAGAGAGATCCTTGATGCATTGAAAAGAAAAGAGAAGGAAGTTGATGAGCTCACCTTTGAGCTTAAATCAACAAAGGATTCATTAGAAAGTGCCCAAATGACACTTCTAGAAGAAAAAAATCAGCTTGATGCTATGGAACAATTTAGGAATCAAGAAAATGAGGAAAGGGCTAAAGAAATCAAATTTGTAATTGAAGAGCTTGATAGCCTATAGAAGGATTTTGATTGAGATCATTTTCCAAAAAAATTGTAACTTGTATGTAAAGGTTTGCATCGACAAGAAGATTGGTTTTAGCAAGAGGATAGAAAAAAATTTCAGCTTGTCACTTTTTGAGATGGATGCAGAGTCATCTTTTGATAATTCACTTTTTTGTGATGGATGCTAAGAGACTTCCTGATGCTAGCAACAAAGGTGATGACAATAACAAGATATGGGATTCAGGTGTGGTGCTTAGACATGAGGTGTTGTCATGTGATTTTCTTAAGAGACCACCATGTTAATGTTTTGGGCTTTACGACAAACATCAACGCATTGGACAAAGAGGCAATAATAATAATTAATATATTGGATATATTATTGATATATTTAATTATGATAAAATCTGTTGGATAATAATAATAAATATAAAAGGTTATATTTATTATTAAGGATTGATTTTAATAATTAAATATGGAGCAAATAATATAAAAGAATATATTATTATTATGGACCCAAGTCAGCCAACTTGGGAGGCCAAGAGTTTATCTTAATAAGCTCATATATTAGAGCGACTTGGAGAAGGTAATGTTACAAACATAAATGGCAGAATACTTGACTGATTAATCAGAGATCAAATGATCTATATATACAAAGAGGAGAGTCGAATAGAATAGAAACATTCTATTCTAGACTACACCTAAATATTAGAAACATTCTAATATTTACAGAGATACAATAAGATACAATAGTGAGCATTAATAAGAAACATAAATATTATTCTAATACCCCCCCTTAATGCTCAATTTATTTACTACACCAATAGATCCCCTAAATTTAACAAACTTGTCAGGACCAAGGGGTTTTGTGAAAATATCTGTTGGCTGCTCTGAGGTAGGGACATAGAGTAACTGAATAGATCCATCTTCTACTAACTGTCGGATGTAATGGCAATGAAGCTCTATGTGCTTGGTTCGTTCATGAAGCACTGGGTTCTTGGCAAGTTTGAGTACTCCCTGATTGTCTGAAAACAAAGAAGTCGGATCTGCTTGAGGAATATGCATATTTGCAAGCATCTGACGGAGCCAAACTGCTTCACAAGCTGCCTTGACAGCTCCTCTATATTCTGCTTCTATAGAGGAGAGTGCCTGTGCCTGTTGCTTCTTACTGGTCCAGGTAATTGCTACAGATCCGATACTGAACACATAGCTAGAAGTAGATTTCCTGTCATCAATTGAGCCGGCCCAATCGGAATCGGTGAATCCATTGAGCTGAGGAGTAGCACTCCTTGTGTAAAGAAGACCATAATCTGAAGTACCATGTACATAGCACAACACACGTTTCACTGCAATCCAATGATCAGTCTTGGGGTTCGTTATGAACTGTGAGATGTAGCTGACTGCAAAACTAAGATCAGGGCTAGTAGCAGTAAGGTAGATGAGACTACCTACTCAAGCAAATTTCTGGCATACTTGGATTGAGACAAAAAAATACTGTTGTCAGTCTGCCAAACCTCAATACCTAAAAAATAATGAAGCAATCCGAGATCTATCATATCAAAAGTTCTGCACAGATCCTGTTTGATTTCTGAAATCAAATGTTTTGAACTCCCAGTAATGATCAAATCATCCACATAGACAACAAGGAAAAGAATATCATTACCAGAGGGTTTAATATACAAATTACTGTCTGACGGGCTACGCTAAAATCCCTGAGCAACCAAGTACTGATCAATCTTTATGTACCAAGCCCGAGGGGCTTGTTTAAGACCATAGAGGGCCTTCTGGAGTCTACATACTTTTGGTTTTGAACCGGCAACCTTGAAACCTGGGGGCTGCGTCATGTAGACTTCTTCCTGTAACTCACCATTGAGAAAAGCACTTTTCACATCCATCTGATGAACTTTCCAACCATACTGAGCTGCAATGGCAAGAAGAAGGCGAATAGTGCTCATCTTGGCTGTCGGGGCAAAGGTCTCCTCATAGTCAATGCCTTCGCGCTGGGTGAATCCTCAAGCAACAAGTCTGGCTTTGTATTTGTCCAAGGTACCATCTGCATGGTACTTGACCTTATAGACCCATTTACAGCTAATGGGTTTCTTCCCAGGAGGGAGATCTAAAAGAACCCAGGTGTGGTTCTTTTGAAGACTCTGAAGCTCAGCATCCATTGCCTGTTCCCATTCTGGAATTCCTTTGGCCTCTGCATATGTCTGGGGCTCAGGGATACTGTGGATGTTGGCCATAAGAGCAACATTAACTGTGTTGTGTTGAATGCTCTTATTTCTGGAGGTTCTACCCTCAATGAGTTCATCAGGACGAAGATCACAAATCGTTTGAGCCCACCATTTTGGCCGAAGAGTAGAGGAGCCAATATCAAATGTTGTCGGAATAGGTGGATGAGGAGCAGGAGTAGAAGCAGGAGCAGGAGTTTTGTTATCTGGAGGTGGCTGAGTTGGTGTATCAGTAGCATCAGATGACTCATATAAAATAGAAGGACCCAAGTCAGAGATTGCTGAAGACTGAAGCTCGGAATGCGGCGGGGAGGCAGAGAGCTGAAATGGTCCGAGTTCCTCATCAAACACAACATCACGACTGAAGATTAAACGATCAGTGTTTACATCAATCAGTCTGTAGGCCTTATGTGTGTGACTGTATCCTGTAAACATGAGTTTCTGGCTTTTGGAATCCAACTTAGCGCGTTTGGTATCAGGAATCCATACATATGCTAGAGAGCCAAAAACTTTCAAATGGTTGATCCTAGGTTTGCGACCAGGCCATGCTTCCTCAAGAGTCTTATGTTTAACTGCAAGGGTGGGTGACCGGTTAAGAAGGTAGACAGCTGTGGATACTGCTTCTGCCCAATATTTTTTGGGAACATTTCTATGTTCTAGCATAGCCCTAGCCATTTATGTGATGGTACGGTTTCAACGCTCTACAACACCATTTTGCTGAGGCGTGTGAGGTGTGGTGAACTGACGTCTAATGCCATGAGTAGTACAGGAGACAGAGAAAGTAGAAGAACAGAATTCCCCCCCATTATCAATCCTAAGAGTACGGATGGGGGAACCAGACTCTTTTTCTACTAGGGCCTTTAAACTGCTGAAATACAGGAAAAGCATCTGATTTTTGCTTAAGAAAATATACCCACATTTTGCGACTGAAATCATCCACAAAGAGTAAGAAGTACCTGTTCCTAGTAATAGGGGTATTCATAGGACCACATACATCAGTGTGGACCAGCTGGAGTACTTTAGATGCCCGCCATGATTCACCATCCTTAAATGGTGTCCTATGTTGCTTCCCTGCTTGGCAAGCTCCGCAAACGCGATGGTTCTGGGTCTGGATATCAGGTAGGCCATGGACTAAATCATCCCGAGCAAGTTGTGCTAGATACCGAATGTTCAGGTGACCGTATCGCTGATGCTAGAGGCTGCTGAGAGCAGATGATTTGGCGATGAAGGCACGCTCAAGGGAATCGCCTGAATCTACAAGCCTATAAATACCATGATCCTCAAGACCGACAGCAAGTGCAGTGCGAGAAGCACGATCAATAATCGAACACTTATTTCCACTGAAAACGACATCCAACTGAGGGGAGTGCTTCATAATCTGACTAACAGATAGAAGATTATGTTTCATGTCAGGAACATAACATACATTGAGTAACATGAGTCTTCTTCCTCCGGACTGAATCTGAACATGGCCCTTGCCGACAATATTGTATTCTTCGCCCCCTCCAAAGATTACTGAGTCAGAATAGGGAGTGAATTCAACAAACCAATCACACCTGTGAGTGAAATGTCGGGAGGCACCGGAATCTATGTACCAGGCAGAAGATTTCACATGATCTGCAGGTATGCTAGCCATAAAGGCATGGTAGATAGATTCTTTCTGCTCTGAGTGCTGGGCAGCATTGGCTTGCTTTTTAATTGAGTCTGACTTTTGATGCTGCTGATACAAATGCTCATAATATGTGAATATCTCAAATGGCACAAACTTCGAGGTGAGAAAATGAAAGACCCAAAAAAAACAGAGAAGTACCCAGAAGAGAGCTTGAAAAACCCAAAAATAATATGATGTCGGAATCCAGATCCACTTGCTCGAAAATCGAGGCACAAAAATCGAAGCACCCAAAAAAATTTGACGACAACCCATTTGAGATCTCGAAAAACCCACCAAGAATTTGTAATCAAAAAAAAAATTCTGAGCCCAAAAATTAGGGTTTGGAAAAAAATGACACTGGCTGAAAAAAACTTGAAAAAAACTCAGATTTCTTGATAATAATGGCAGATTTGTGAAACAAAACGCTATTGGCTTCCACCAATTAAGTTGTTTTTGGATTGTGAAGTAAAAAACGGCACTGTTTGTGCAAGAAAGACACCATAAACTGCACTCAGAAAAGACTATGCCCAAATTTTCAAAAAATTTCGAAAGAAAACAGATGCAAAGAATTTCGAAAATTTCAGTCACGAAATTATAAGGGTTTTCGAAAAATTCCTTATAATGGCTCTGATACCATGTTACAAATGTAAATGGCAGAATACTTGACTGATTAATCAGAGATCAAATGATCTATATATACAAAGAGGAGAGTCGAATAGAATAGAAACATTCTATTCTAGACTACACCTAAATATTAGAAACATTCTAATATTTATAGAGATACAATAAGATACAATAGTGAGCATTAATAAGAAACATAAATATTATTCTAATAGGTAAGAAGCAACCAAAAACATAACGTTGCCTTCTTCCTTCAGCAAGATCTTTGGATGAGCATATTTACGGAGCATATTCTTACATTGCTTTCTACTTGGCATTGATTCTTGAGGCAGCAAATTTGACCTTGGATGGATGAGCGATTTGGTCAAGCAACTAGCAGCAAATTCGTGGTCTTGCATTATGGAATTAGACCAACATTGGAAGCCTCAGCGAATTCATTAAATGAGCGAATTGCAGATCAGCGAATTATATTTAAGATAATTTGCACCTTGCATAAGCGAATATTGTGAGCGAATTCAAGGGTTCGATCAAGCATTCTGATGAGCAACATCATGCTTGCAACAGCGAACTTAAGGCATCAAGATCAGACCAATTTGTGATCAGCTAGACTTAGCAAAGTTGATCAGCATCATAGGTACATAACAGGGATCAATAATATACATATCAAAGCTACAAGGGCAGATTTAGTAGAAGGCCAAATCAGGGCAGATTGGCAACATATTGTGAGCAAACCTTGATAGCATATATGTAGATCGGAATCAATCTAAGCATTGGTTATATTCAGATCTGAGCACTAGTTATTTACAATATTGGATCAGAATTGGATAAGCCCTAGGTGGGCTATATCAACATTGAAAGAAGACACATTGTGGAGCTTGAAGACATTACCTTAGTCTGATTTCCGAGTACTATCTCTCCTTTGTGATTTCATATTTATATCCTGTGCTTAGTGTTTGAAAGACTTCTATAGATTGCATATTCCTTGTGATAATCTGAAAGCATTAACACACCAAAGATTGTTGAAGTTGTGCAGATCAAGAGGGACTTTTCTCTTGTTGATTTTTTTGATTCATAGGAAGCTTTGAATGAAGACCAGAGATCTAATCCTAATGATGTACAAGATTAGGTAATCAAGCATGATAAGATTCTGGTTGGTAATCCTCCTGGAAGACTACTTGATGAGGAAGAAAAGATTGACGACGTAGAAGTTGTCCCATGGGATGAAGACTTTATCATGTGGAAGTCGTCTCCATTGGTTGACTTATGATATGAAATCAAGGTATGCAATGCTTTGGAACTAGCCACTGCAAATTTTCATGATGGGATTTGTTTTGTATTGTATCAACCTTGCATGGTGTTTAAACTTACAAGTTTGAGTTTGTCAAGTAATAGGAAACACCATCATTATTGTGAAACGTAGAATTGTGTTGAGACTTTCTTTGAAGAAGTCTTCATGATAAACAGATTGAGGAAGCAAAAACATGATTTTAATATTCAGTTTCATGCAAGAGAACATGAGCTGAAAGTGTTAGAGATTGGAAGTGATAGACAAGATCTACAAGTCGGAAATACTCCTTTAATGCTGTTGTTTGATACAGTCCAGCCACTAGAAGTTACATTTGAGCACTTATAGATGATATGACACTCTTGTGGAGGGGATAATGAAAGAAATGACACAAGGAGGGTTATGGATAAGAAATCCATAATTAATGCTGCAAACTTCTTTGCAATCAGCCACGATGTTAGAGCCATGTTGTCATAGTCTAGTCCATCTTTTTGTTTTTTGAGAACCCAAAGGCCACTATAATCGCCCGAGAGTGAAAGATAACAATGATAAAAGGCAATGATGGTGATTTATATTAATTGGCATTGATTAAGGAGAAAATGAAGCTAGACGAATGCATGCTTTGTTGGCCAACCAAGACAAATTTATTCCCTCTATGCTGGCCAACTTTATGTTATTTATGGCGCCCATTTTTGGTATTTTAAAATAAAATAAATGTATTTACAATATCCTTAGGAGGCCAACCTCTTTGGTAGAGATGCCTCTCTTGGGACAAGTCATCCCCTTTGGAAGAATTGAAAGAGATATAAATAGAAGTCAAGTGGGAGTTTGAAAAAATAAGAAAAATATAGAGTATCATTTCTGAATTAATACATCACAGCAGAGATAAAAATGAAGGATATTGCCGACATATGAAAGGTCACCTCTCTTGGGTTAAAAAGCATTTAGTGTGATATATGCAAGGCATGTGACAGATATTATTGCAGATCTGTAATGTCCCCTCTTTCTGAGATGAAATGATAATAGAGTTAAAATATAAGAATAAATAATAAAATATAATTATAATTATAATTATAATTATGTTGTTAAAATCAAATAATAGAATTCTATTTAATAAGGAATAATAATAAAATAAAAATAGTTAATGAGTAAAATAATATAATATAATCTATTCTTAATATATTAAATATTATTAAAATAATAAATATAAATGATAAAATAAAAATAATAATAATATATTAATACATTAAAAGTAAATGTTTATCTTTTTCATAATTAAATTATATTTACATACTATTATTGTACCAATTACAATAATTATAGATATAATATAATTATATCTTTATTTTTATAAATACAATACAATTTAATGCAGCTATAAATATAAATTTCATTAAAAGATGACAGGCAATGATCTAGAACTATACATGTGGTGTATAGTTTAATTCAATGTAATGTCTGAGGCTAATGAACCATACCAAAATCAGGGATATTAATTTGAAAAGCTGCCATAAATGATGTGGGAAATCAACCAGTAATTTACCGTTTTCTATTATATCCGATATCATCGTGATTGGTGCTGAAGATATCAGTGGATGCAGATATACTACCTTATTCATGTATGGGAGAGGAGACACTTGCCGGAAATGTTTTGTATCAAAACATTGAAGATTATTCTGATACATTTGATGTTTGATATTAATTATTAGCAATTGTCCATTGTATGCGAATGAAGACAAATAGTGGCACTGCTAGTCGTCAAGCATTGATAGGAAGATTAAGCACATCATTTAATAGACAAGCACATTAGTCGGACCCAAGAAAATACCAATCACATTAATTGTTACAGATACCTTAATTGACGAACAAAGCAATCAATATTACACAAACAATAAAACAATTATAAACAGCAAACATAAGAAGTAATCAAGGAACCAACTGATATTTTATGTGGCATGATGCTGCTCTAATTGCCATGAAATCGGTTTAATGATAAACAACGGTTATTGTTATGAATGAAGGAAAGGGTACGATCTCTTGTAAGAGAATGGGCATGACTTTTGATATTTAAAAGATGCAACCAATTGATGATAAGGTGATATATAAGGAGATTAAAATCAATCATTCTAAGCTTTCAGACTATTACTTATTCTTATCTGATCTTATTTGGTTCTGCTCACATTGAGCACTTGTCTAATTGGAAAATTGGGTTGCAGGAACTTATTTTATTGATCAGAGACGGCACTTTTATTGTGGCAAGAATACATAAGCAGATCAGTATAGAATTTCGGAGGTTGATATAATCCCAACAATCATCCCATATCAGATCGCTATTCATATCAACAAACATACTATAAATATCTTGTCCATTCAGATCAGATTACAACTATCCATTCATCCTAAGATAGGCTGCTGTGAACACTTAGCATTCTTGACACCCAGCATGGGAACATAGTTATAATAAGCAACTATAAGGGAGATCATTTTGCAGATTATTCTACCATAACTGATACAACTATAACTTTATCTATTAAAACCAATTCATTAAGGGGGCATCCAATTAACTAAATCAGAGATAGTATACAACATTGATATTAGTTATCTGACGTATCATTGACTTATATTATCCATTGACAAGTTTATAGTGGAAACAAGATTGTAATCCATAATAAGAATAAAAGACTCAAGTTAGATGTCCCTTATTCTAGGATATCTCAATAGGGGACATTACAGTAGTATCAGAGCATAATCCTGCCATCCTGTGAAGAGTAGTTGATGCAAACTTATCAGAGAAGAGCGAAAAAGGCCACCATGAATGAAATAGCCAATGTGTTGAGAACCTTTACGTAACAAACAAATCAAACACTCATAAGTCAAAATGAAAGATTAGAAAAGTCCAATCAAGCACTCCTCCAAGCCCTGCAAAGTATGGGAAATGCAATCAACAACCTCAAGAACAACTCTACCAATGGGAGGGATATGAGTTCTAACCATTCAAAAAATAATGAGTCATGAACTTCTGGAGTTGCCAAACCACCCTTCGTACCGAGGGAAGAAATTCTAAGGGAAGAAGATTAGGCCACAAATAGCGTTGTAGATAACGCTAGAGCTTATACAAGCCTTGAACAGAGATAAGGGAGCTCATAACATTTGCAGAATTTTGCGAAGGCCAAAAACATGAAGTGCCTAAGAAAACAAAAAATAATACAAATAAGGATCTCAAACATAAGATAAACAAGGTGATACTTCCAAATTTTGATAGGTCAAGGAAATTTACAGCACAAGCTTGGCTGCAAAATGTAAGGACCAACCTATCCTAAGAATCAAAATAAAAAAAATACTAGAAGTCATCAATAACATATCAACTTGAATACAATGCTATAAATTTTTTTTTTGTTTACTTAATAAAGTTAATCATTGATTGCTCAGGAGATAAATTTTAAAAGGGTCCATCCAGGACAAAATTTCATCTTAGCCATCCAGGCTCTTCTGTCTTGGGCAAGTAAAGGGGTCGTCCGGACCCAATCTCCTTCTATGCGGAATAGCGGATGATGCAAACGACCTAGAAGTCGTTCTTCCATCCATCCAGGATGGATTCTCATAAGGATAGGAAATACTAAATGCTCTGATCAAAGACTTGCACTCTTCGGGACCATCTGGGTCCAAAGTAGCTTGCTAGAAGTATCACAATCGGCCCAAGACTATGCCAATGTTCTTAGCAAGGTTATAAACAAGATCCGCACCCTTCCTTGGTTTTTGGGCTTATAGCCAGGTGCAAGACCACCGAGAGTAATTATAAGTTCCATACCCCCTCTTGGCTTTCGGGCATCCGACCGAGTATAGATACCTTCCTAAGAATCATTCTTTTCTGAGTTTAATAATTTTAGAAGTTTAGATCTTGATTTGACCATTAACATGTATCCACTTTAATTATGTCTGAGGTGCCTGCGCAATGGAGGTATCCTTCACCTACCAGGCAGCCTACATACCCGTATCCACGGGATCAAGGCCCTTGAACTGCTCACGCTAATGTTGTATGTAGTTCTGTTTTCTATCTTATTTGATGTAACTGTTGTGGAAACGAGCCCTTTTTGGGCATTACCCGTTCCAAACAGCTCTTCGCCATCATACACCCACTCGGGCGAATCAGGCGGAATCCTAGGTTAATTACTTTCAACTTCAATAGTGTTTATCATGAGGTTTAAGTTAGAAAAAGTGTAGAGTTTACCTAGGTGCACATGTCCTATATCCACTCCTCTAACCGACTTGGTACCAATCTTCCCTAAGTTGTTATGAATTTCTTAACAGAGTTTGAGTTTTCTAATTAAGAGTTCAACATATCAATTTGTTTGTTGAAAACATTGAATTAGGTCATAGAAGGATAACTATCAGTAAAACAGTGTTTCACAACTAAGTATGCCTTAATGGTTTGATGTGAGATGCTGCCTGATTCTCAAGACAGCCAGAATTAACTATATATTATTCAGCCCTTGCTCAGCTGTACTAGCATGAGCATACCCAATCATTTAATAGCATCCCAAGTAGAATATCCTCTACACATGTATAGCAAAAAAAATCTGGAAAGAACTCTGATTAAACATAAGAGAGATTCCAAACATCAGAGTATTCTTATTCGCTAGAAGCAACTTAACATCCTAGTTAGATATGGTGGAGTGTTTATAAAAAACACTATTTTGCTCAACCTCTTACCATAATAAAACAGCATTTACGTTTTTAGGCATGGGCTGGCTGTACCCCAAAATACCTAGAGGGTTTCTCTTTTATTTTATTTTTATTTTCTCAGAAAATATTAAATATTGTATCTACAACATTTGTTTTTCAGAATATCATAAATACCATAACAAGTTCCTCTCCTATCATTCACAAATTCTATATCCACTTTTTCAGAGTTCGTAAATACTAAAACACAACCAACTGCCAGTTATTCATGACTTCCATATTCACTTTATTTTCAGAATTCACAAGTATTGTAACAAAATGTCTTCTGACTTTATACACGCTGAAATAGAATAAGAGCTTACAGAATGATGTAAAAGCATTTATAAAAAGTGTAGAGAAACACAAAAAAATTATTGTAGCATATCTTAACTAGGATTTCAAGACGGAAAAGAATAGTCCAATCTTTTTGAAATTTAACCCCCTCAATTCATCTGGTAATAAGTAACAACATGGTTGGAACCACAGATTTTTAAAACTAAAGGTTGAAATAAGAATAACAATATCACATACCAACTGAAGTAACATTTTTTTAAATTGAGAACATAGTTTCATTTGTGTGGTTCTCTTCAGCTGTAACTTATCACCATTTTTACAAATGAATAAGGAACTCTAATTTAATGTAGTAATAATATAGACTTCTTCTTATGCTGTTGCAAATTGATAATCTTAAAGAAATAAATGATTAAGCCACAACAAATTTTCAATATTGTAATGGAGATAAGGTCTTTTTTTAAATTTTAGGAGCAACTACAAAATTTCCTCAAATGTAACCTTCTCCCCTTTATATCTTCCAATGTGTGGGAGAGTCACACCTCTTCATCATGTCTTCCCTTTGCAACAGTCACAAACTTTCACAATTACCAACCCTTTGAGAGAGCCACAACCCTTCATCATTGTTGCCCTTTGAAAGAGTCACAACCTTTCATAATTACAACTCTTTGAAAGAGTCACAACCTTCCATAATTTCAACCCTTTTGAAAGAGCCACAACCCTTCCTCATTGCTACCCTTTGAAAGAGTCACAACCTTTCATAACTTTTCCTTTTGAAGGAGTCACTTCCTTATTATCTTCTTATTCATTTTTCTCTTCCATTAATTCTTTCTTGAACTACACCTTCCCTTTTCTCTTCCTTCCTCTCCCCCTTTTCAAATGAAGTTCTCTTCTCCCTTTTTATATCTCATGTTTGAGGGAGTCACAACTTTTCATTTCATGCCTTTTGACCCTACATTAACTTACCTAAATTTTTATTATATTATATTTTAACTTTATTTTTTTATATTTTTAATTTTATTTATATTTTTATTCTCCTGTATTTTAAATTTATTATTATTGTTTATTATTAGATCCAATTTCAAAATGGGGACATTACATTTACCCCAAAATTGAGGCATTTATTTTTGGGATCTAAATCTCCCTCCATGCCTATATCCAACCCAGAAACAATATCGTTATCATGGCTGGGTATAGTCACAAAGTGAAGATGGGATAAATTTTCTTTGTTATCCATATTCAACTTTTTGATAACTTCCAAAGTATTAGTAGTTTGTTGTTCCACAACACCATCTTCGTCCGGGGTATGCTTGTCACTGAGATTAGTATCAACTTGTAACTCGTTAACTTCAAACACCTTACCATCAATTTGACTCCTATGAGGCTTAGGTGATGAATTCATGCACAAATCCTTATTATCCTCTTCTTTAGAGGTGTTCAAAACTAATCTACTACCGGTACTTTGCATGTTACTAATAATTTGATTTTTTGTTTCGAATTCAAATACAATTTTTTTACCGTATAAGGTGCTCTATTCATGATTTGCTGGTCTTGATTAACAATATCTGTGCTAACCATAATTATATCATTACCACTGCCTTTATTATTTAGATCTTTATCTAAAGGACTTATTTCAATCTCCATAGTATTCACGATATTCCCATTATGAGTTTTAATAGGATTGTTACGATTCAAGGCAATATTTCGCTTAATTTTATCCATGGCTAGTTGTGCATTTTTTTATTATCAATGTTCGATTGCATTCCACCTCCAAGTTGGAGACTTGTTCCCCCCAAGGGTTTTGGGGAAACTGAGAGGGACTCATAGTTTCAATTCTTGAGAAACTAGGGGTGATAGGATTGAGTTTAGTCTTCTCCAAATCACTAGTTGGGGCTAAAAGCATTTGACAGAATAAGCTTATAATACAATCTCGGTATCTAATTAGTCAAATACATCACTTCCATTGGTGAAGCAATACGAGGGCTATCCCCTTGTTGCTCACCCCGCTTGAGGCATAGGTCTGCGTTTGAGCTATTAGAGGTCGCTACCTTGCTAGCTACGTTGGGAGCATAAGGTTTAGAAGGCATCCCCTTTGAAATTGGGCATCCTAAACTACCATTGACAATTGGTTCATCGTCAATGATCTAAAAAGCATTACTAGGTTGACACAAGGACTACCATTATCTCTAGGGACCTAGGCTTATCAATGGTCATTTTAAGTTTAGATGCATTGTTACCTTGACTTAGATGGGCCTTAGGATTACCATTTCTTTTAAGAATGATTGGGCAATTTTTCCTAATATGGCCCTCTCTCCTACATAGATAACAAGCTTTGATACCACCCAAAATTTCAATGTTATAGGAGTGAATCGAGTCATCCAAATTAATTTCCAAAATATCATGGATTTCCACCCTTGGAGACAATGGAATAAGAACCCTAGCATCCATGTGTGGGAGGGTCATAAATCCAAACCTCCGTGGAGGAGAGTCTTGCCTCCTCCACCAAGCCACTTGCGGAAGCCCTAGCTTCACTTTTGGTTGCTCTCATACCCTTCCCCTCTAGCTATTAATATGCCATCTTAGGAAACCTCAGTTCCACAAAGAATCCTTTGCTTCTTTTTCTTATGATTATTACTCGGAATCTCTTTGTTTAGGGATTTGTGGGCTCCTTTTTGGTTCTTATGAAATCTCCAACTAGATTAGGAGTATGTGTTGATTAATGGTGGTGGAATCTGCAAGCGCGCAAGTGAGGTAGTGTGCTGTTTTGCACAACTCGTTTCTAACCATGCTATAATCTCTCTTCTCGAAGTTGAGATCCTTGATAGCCATCTTTCACCCTTAACAAATATAATACAAACTCATTGAAACCCTTGTTTTGCCACACCCTCTAGATCTCCCGTGATGAGAGATTTTACAAATAGGAACAATCTTTGTATTTTCTATTCATCTTTAGAAGCCTTTTCAATAAAATCATTTTGTGTATATCTGATTCATTCAAAGACTATTGGCAAACGTGCAAGAATCCCTCTATCTGATAAATTTGATAGTTTCATATTCATATATTTGATGTGGATAGATTATGGGATGTATGTTGTATTCATGTAACATGCACTAAGATTCCACCTTCATTTGTTGCTTCAACACAATTTAGTGTTGCTTCATCAAATACTTCTAGTTTGGATCATATTTGTCTTCTTGATCTACCTCATTGTGCTGTTTACTTATTAGACATTCATCATCTAATTATGGACTCTTGTCTTGAGGATCTTGATGACACCACCTATAGGAGTAACTAATTCTAGGTCAGTTTCATACATATGTTGAGAGCCCTTCTTATATGAGTTCTACACTTGAATCTCATTTGTTACTTGATTTGACTGATCAACACTTGAATCTCATTGAGTAGTTCTTCTAAGACTCCATCGTACTGTCATTTGGGATGGGTTCTCTCTCCTCATCATTGGTAGAGTATCTTTGTATATGGGTACCTTATATGGCCCCATTGTTAGAAATTAGAATTCAGAACCCATTTCTAATTATCGCTCTTCTTGAAGAGGCCTTTTCTCTTTGGATGTAATTAGGGTACACAAACCCTTGTAATCTCTTACCTTTTCTGCTTTCTTGATATCATTTTCTGCAGTCAGGCTGAGACTTTTGAAATATGTTGACACATCTTAGCATTGTTGTGGAGATAGGTGACCATTTTTTAGAGATCCTTTTCCTGTTTCCTCTCTTCATTCCACCTTTTGAGCTAGACTTCAGTGGACTTGCAGCAAGGGTTTTCCTTTTGCTAAAAGGAAGATGCATTATTTGATGCAAAGGGACCTACTTCAACACTCATTATGAGACCTTTTGTGCCTAGATTTTCTTCTATTTTGGTGGGGTTGTGTAGTCCTCTCTTGCATCTCTATTCTATGGGAGGGGGAAGGTAGAAACACCTTCTCTATGGAGGGAATCATATATACATGGGCACCAATTATGTCCATATATTTGCTAGGACCTATTATCATCCACTTAAGCTGCACTGAAGGGAGGGAAGGTGAGTGTTGGTGTAAGTTTTTTATTTGATTTCATTAGGTTGTTATACATTTCTCTACACCTAGGATCAGTTTGCGTAGGTTTGTTTTGAAGTCATGGGGGTTGAGTTCTGAGCATCTTCCATAGAGTTAACTTTTTTCCTTTGTTTGGATATTCTTGGTTTATACTTCTTATTGGTTCTTTTTATTACCTCCTCCCTGTCACATATCAAAGATGTACTCACCCACACATTTATTACATAGTATAGGTATTTTGAGTTTATGCATCTTTGTTTGCTTTTATTTGCTCTCTTGTTAATGGAATACCATTGCTCAGCCTATCATCTTGTTCTTTAATAGTATTGCGGCTATCACTATGGTATTAGGTTTTGCTTGAATTATTTACTAGTTGTAAAATCTAAGATTCTAACATATTGGACATGGCACAATTTGACAAATGTACAGTGATTAGATGCCAAGGTTATTCTTGTTATTTTATACTGGACATTTATGCATTGTGTCTACAAGTTTTTAAATTTGCCACTTGAAAGTCATGGATGTTTGACGTGAAAAAAGAAAGAAGGCCTTTTTATTAAAGAGGTTTTTTTTTCTTTAAAATCTCATGGTTGAAATAATTCATTAAAACAAGATCACCTAAATATCATAGTCCCAAAATATTAGAATGATTTTTTTATTCTGCTTGGTATCCAATTATCATATTATTTTAGTTTTAATTTATCATTTAGTAGTACAAAAGTAATCTGGCAGTAGAAGTAATATATATTTATTCTTCAGCACGCTCTGAACTAAATTAGTTCCTTTCTTCTTGTTCAGGTTGTTGCAGAATCTGGGCTGTCGACTAGCAGTGATATTGCATTACTGCAAAGCGCAGGAGTCAGAGCTGTAAGTTTTGGTGCATTGCACATGCAATTGATCTTCATCAAGCAGTTTAGATGAAATTCTGCATTACTGTTTCTTATGTATTGAGTTGGAAACACCTACCTATCAAGGATTAGGTGACTATGTCTGAATGAATATATATATGTGTGTGTGTGTGTGTGTGTGTGTGTGTGTGTGCATGTGTGCATGCATGGGTGCATTTTTCATGTGTGCCGTGCTTTGTATAGCTGAAAGATTCAAAGATAAAGGTCAATTTGAAAGTTAAATACAAGTATTTGCATATTTGCAGGTTTTGGCTGGCGAATATCTTGTCAAGCAAAACAATCCAGCTGCTGCCATTGCAGAACTTTTTGGAAAAGATATCTCAATTGAATCTAAATTGGAAGCAACCGTAGCTTGAAGTGCTCGGGGTTATGGGATGTCTCAAATGAGTGCTTTACATAATTTATTCTTTAGTTAGTTAGCCTAACATATCTTGTATGATAGTGTCTTACAATAGTAAGGTAACTAAATCATATAAATGTGATGAAGCAAAAGATTTGTACTCCGGCTCTCTTTGAATTGTACTACAGATATCCCAAAAGAAGGCTATACAAAAATTGAAGCAAAATAAACCACAAAAGATAGAAACTGACATGACTTTTCTTTTGTTATTAACCTCACACATATAATAATGATTTTGTTGATTCAAGGAACCAGCTTGTGGCAGTCCATATGCCAATTATATACTAAAATTCACAATCTCTATCGTGATTTGAGACAACAATTTATCAACTAATTATGATGACTATTAAATCTAATTTTTGTAATATGATACATAATTTTATTGTTCAAATCAGTTAAATATGATTTGTCTAAGCATACAAAACAATAGACTCAAATGCCTGTGGATCTAATGACATGGAGCGGAATTGAATCAACTTTGGTGGTTCTTTGTGAATCTTGTTATGTCAAACACCACCTATATGTGTCCACAGAAACCTTGTTTTTGATTAAGTGAAAAACAAGTTTTAGGGACCCGAAACCCATTACAGCATAGTTACATAAAGATAAGCATTAGAGATCAACATAGACTGGACTGTGACCAAAAGACACCAAAATGAAAAGCTGGCAAACACTGAGAAAAAGCCAGCACTAAACCAAAAGCCAGCCAAAGACCAGCAAACAAACACCGACAAAAAAAACCAGCACAGAACAGAATTAGACATGGTTTTTAAGAAGCTCCGCAGCTTCCAGTTCCAGTTGCTCCATCTTTACAGCAGCGCCCTTGAGATCTTCAATATCATTGTTGGCCTTGAGTGCCTTCTTCTTGGTACTGGCATGGGTCCTTTTTCCAGGACCAGCAACCTTTTCAGGGCTGGTCTCCTTCACATCATCAACCTGGACAATGGCTTTTCCCTAGTTCATCTGTTTTGCTGGAAAAAGCCCTTTGTGATCCACAGAAACCTTGTTGAAAGAAAGAAAATTACCATTAAGGAATTGTGTTTGAAATCTTAATGGAAAAGATTTAAGAGGAGGAGCTGAAAATTGGAATGACAAGCCAAAAGCTATAGAATATTAAGATTTAAAGATTCTGCAATCCATAAAGCTTAAGAAAATGACTTATGGATAAAATGCAAATACAAAGATTTCGAAACAATTGATGTGTTCAGTCACATCATGTTAATCGTCATTAGTATGAATGGATGTATAATATGATAAGGAGCTAACTTCTTTATCCTGTCGTTTATTCATCTTGATGGTAAACCACATTGTATGGTTTTAAATGTCAAACATTTTTAAATATTTGCATCCACAAATTCATGGAAAATCTGAAGCAAGTATAATTGGCATCCCAAAAACTATTTTAAGAAAACTCTACAAGTGATATGGTAATGCTTCTTCCTAGTGTCACCACAACATTACGAATGTTTTATCTATTGATAGAATATCTGTTTCAATTCTTGTAGTTTCATTATCGTTTGTTTACTTTGCATATTTCCCTTCTGTTTTTGTTTAAATTGTGTTGAAGCACTTAAATTTTCGAGGTCAAAGAACTATATTTGTTCGAGTGTGCTTAGGATCTTTGAGCAGAAACAAAAATGTAGGGAAACCGTTGAATCGATTCATAGAAACACTTAAGCAGCTTTAAATGTCTCATTGTTCAATCTATCTCAGTTAATCTGCATGTTATGAAGCATGAAAAATAGCTGCAGTAGACGGTATATTTGTAAGATAAATATTTGTCTACGAATTTAGAACATAGAACTTGGAGTTGAGAAACTTCTATTGATGATGTTTGTTTCTTAGAGAGAGATTATTTAATTCCTCTGAAGCATCTCATTATGTCTATTTCCAAATGTTTTTGGCTTTTACATATATATTTTTTACTTAAATATAATTTTGATTTGTGCTCTCAATCAAAAATTTCACCCAATATGAGTTGACATTGAATTAATTCATTCCTATTAAAATGTAAGAGTGGGTAGCAATGGCAAATATGTTTTTCATGTGTGAAGATATAGTTAGTTTCTAAGCATCTTAGAGCACAGTAAGTTATTTGGGAAATTGACGAGTGATTTTGTGATCCAAATATTCTAATCTTTCAACTCCATTAGAATCAAGACTTCTATTAAGATAAGATCATCAAACTACTTTCCTACAAATAAGTGTAAAACAAGCTATTGGAAAAATAATAGTGTACATTATTCTGATAGTTTAGTTTCATACTTTGAGATCATTCAATTTTTGAAAATGTAGTTTTTGAAGAGCAATCAACTAAGATTCAATATTGGCATGCCTTGCTTAGTAAGTGAATGACTCTTTCTAAGTGCAATAGGTTGATGTGAACAACTCAATGCATATGTTCAAGGGCCCAATGTATCCCATATCAAGTAATCTACTATCCTAGAGAGGTTTATTTAATTATCAACCAAAGGTGTATCTTCTTGGATGATGCTAACACTATGTGTAGCCAAGGAATCTCTAGTCTACATATCAATTGTGTAAAGGGAACTAATGGAATTCAAGCTATTAATTGAAACATGAACAATGTTGGAAATTAACCTATCTTTACAATAGTGGTTGTGGGTGATTGGTAAAGTGACTCAGCAATGGTTGTGGGTGGTGTAATATTATATTGTGTTGTAACTTTAATTCATAGTCTTTTGCTATTGGTACCATTAGTAGATTATATCTATCTAACTGAAGAAGAACATAACAATTAAAATTTCAAAGTAATAAATGACTTAGTTAATGCTAACATTAACGATTTAAGTATAAAAATGATTACAATACTTCAAGTGACCTTGGCTTGATGGTTGCAACCTCTAATCAAAAAATAGTCTTAACTCAAGATATGCCATGCATTCACTTTATTCATTCTTCACCAATACATAACGGATGATACAACTTTGCTAATTAACAAGAAATTCTAGCAAAATCTATGGTCTTTTTTTATGTTCAAAGATCCCCTAAACTCTGATAGGATTTTTATATCCAATCTTGAGGGATTGGGTTAATTACATCTTAGAAACATCAATAAACACTTGTTGATCCTCTCTGACGCTAAGGATAACTTATTCTCCTATAAATCTAAAAGTAACAACTAAATTGATAGGAGTCACAATCCTAACTGGACTCTTATTCAACTATAGAACAAAAACGATAGGAAATGTGCAAATCAAATCAATGCCATAATGAAGCACAAATTCATTATCCCGCAGACTCCTCCATATCTCTTAAGTCCCTTTATTACTCAGTAGCAAAGTCAATAGGATTCATTACACTTCAATCTGCATTGCTATTGCTTCCTCTAGAGTAGAAAGGAACACTCTGTTTTGGCTATAGGCTAACAATTAATCCATTTGTTGCAAGATAGTATCTTAAAAACAAGCAATCATTCATATTATCACCATTTATAACATCATGAGATTATCATCCATGAATATCCACAAAACACATGCATTCATCATATGTTATATATCACCTATTAAGTTAAAAAAAAAGTTTACGACGAAGTCTGAAAAACATCTCTTGTGAAAGATGGACTGAAATAGATCAAATAGTATCATTTCTAGAGCCCATCACTCCCCCCAGCTACACTTTTGTTTTTCCTATAAAAATTAAGGTCTAAGATTATATTGTAATGCAACAAGCCTATAGTCTATCGATTCACTCACCTATACCCTACTTCATATAGAATCCTTTTTGTCATCCTATCTTCTCTCATCATTTCTTCTCTGCATCCATATGTACCAACCTACTTCTTGACCAATGTGAAATTAGATTAAGGAGTGGTGAATCTAATGTAAGTGGGAGACCGAGTTGAGGGTCGGGCTCAATTGGCAAGAGCTTCTTGTGGTAAAGCAAAGGTCATGAGGTCAAATATCTCCCTAGCCCACGTGATACCAAAGTACATGTTGTGCCAACATCACTGGCCACATTAAAAAGTTTATTAGGTGCACTATACCTGATTCTTGCAATTGAAAAGTTGTAAGTGGGAGCCAATCGGTATCAATGTGTAGGGAAGCTCTAATGTACCTTGTTGCCCTTGATTCTAATACAATGTAGTTAGAAATAGGATAGGATTCTTTCTTTTTTAATTCAGGGGTAAGCTCATTCATCAATTTTGACAAAACACCATTGTATACTCTCTTGATCATGTTGTCAATGCTTTCAATCTTTTGCATTCCTGTATCCCACATTGAAGAATTTTATTAGGCATTTCTTGTATATTGATGGATTCTACCTATTCATCCACAATCTTCTCTGGCTCTGCTACTTTTTCTATAATTTGATAAGGGGTTGACTTTCTAATATTTATAAAACACTTCCTTTTCTTGTTTGTTTCTGATATAATATGCAAGATCCTTAACCTAAACATCCTCTACATAAGGGGTTCTATGTGGTATTATATGGAACAACCAGGTTATGGAGGTAGAACTCACACATTTGACCTTGCATTTCTAGGGTGGCTCTTGAATAAGAAATTGGAAATGAGTTTGGTGTGGTGATGGAGATCTAGAAAAATAAAATATTGCAATTATAAGGCATATATGCGGACTGGAGGTCTAAGACTCATTAGTTGATTTGTCACATCGACCAACTTTTCCAAGTTGATTGTCAATCTCTTTACCTCTGAGTCCTCTCTAATTCTTCTTCATACTTAGCCTTAATATCTTCCTTCTTCTCCCATTGCTATTTAGACTAGTCAAATTCCATTGTTGCATTGCTCAAAACAAGTCCAAGGGTTAATGTTATAAATGTAGACACCGAAATTTGATTAATTACATTAATTGAATTTAGTTAGCCTAGTTACATTTATTAATTAAATAATTAAATGTTATTTAATTAATTAATGTTACCCCTTAGCTAAATTAATCTGATTAATTAAGTTGCACTCTTTATTAATTAATTAGTGGCAAAACATAACTCGCTCAATTAATTAATTCCCCTTTTATTCCTCTATTAAATAAAATAAAATAAATAATTCGTTTGTGTTTAATTCACTTTGTCATTTTCCTCTTTGCTCCAAAATAATTAATTCATTTTTGTCACGTCTCTTAACTTTAACCACCCTTTAACCAAACCCTCCAACCTAAGCCACTAACTAACCCTTGATCCCAACCAACCCAATACCTTTAACCTCCATCTAACCCCCAACCCACTAACTGACCCTCCAACTAACCTAAGGTTCAAACCAACCCTATCCTTTCAAACCTCCCTCAAACCAACCTTATCCTTACCACCCCCTTATGTGTGCACATTCCTTATTTTATTAAATAGGATAATAACCTCTATTTTTTGTGTCATCTTTCTAAAATGGACACCTAGCATCCCCTCCACTTGTCACACTATTGAATGCAACTTGTCATTATGATGACAAGTGTTTCATTTTGGAGGCCCCTCACCTTACATCAAAATCCTATTTTATCCCTCCACTTTCCTTCATAATTCATCCATTCTCATGCATAGCAAAGTCATAATGCCATTTTATATCTAGAATTTTCATCGATTATAATCATTCTTAGCATCATTTACACACATGTTTGCATCCATTTAGCCTAATTTCTATGCATTTAGTATTATTCCATCATATCTCACATTATCAAATCATCATCCTCTTGCATTCATTATCACCACCAATTGCATAATCATGGAGCTTGTTGAGCATTTTTTAAGGTTGAATTTTGAGCACACATCAAATTGATAAATCCAAGGAATATCCTCATCAAAAAAGGTTTAAGTTTTCTTTTTGTTGCTTTCATAATTAGTTTATTTCCATATCCTTATCTTGAGTGTTTGTAATTGATAGTGTAATTAGATTTTTAGATTGGTCTTTTTATCACTTATTGACTCACATTTTATTGCACAAATAGTTGGCATGACCGGTGGGTCCTACTTCAAGGGTCAATCTAACAACTAATATTTTGTTTTAGTGTTGTTTTGTAGATTTCTTGTTTCTTGTAGGCAAAACACGGGATTACATGTCAATTTCTGCTTCGACAAAAGTCTGTTTTCTCTCCCAGCCAAATTTGAAGAAACAACAGGATTGCTTCAGAAACAGTGGGTTTTCTCTTTGGTGCAACAAGATTGATCACCCAAATCCATGCTCGCTAGGTATATTTTCTATCTTTTGGGGCCAATCCGCAGGATCGACCTAATAAGTGACAGGTTTGCTTTGTTTAGAATTTATTCTATAGTTTAGTGTTTTCTGTCTGTGCTTAAATTTTGCATTTATAGGAAATGATTTGCATTGTGAAATAGCAGGATTGGGGGTCATATTCAGTCTCTGTCATAAATTAGTATTATGTTTTTTAGTAGAAAATACTTTTATAGAGAGGGCAAAATTGATGTCTAAAATGGTGAGTTTTCATTCTAATTAAGGATTGGTAGGATTGAGTTGTTAAGGGGTGGGATTGTTTTATCTCTATTTTATGTTAATTCCCTAGCTTAATTTCACTTATTTGGTAATAATCTACTAATCACTATTCTTGTTGTTGGATTTTGCTAAGTGGATTTTACACATTTTATGTGTAGAAGGCTCCGATTGCTCAAAATTCTAACAATTTGCTTGTAGGTTCCACCAGAGAGGGGTTTGCTATAAAAAAAACAATCAAACAAAGTCTTTTGGGCTTAAAAAACAACATGCATTTTTCTTTATGTGTCTTCTTTAGATAGCAATTATGATTTGGGCATTAAAAAGAACAAGTATTGACATGTTTTGGTGCTAGTGCACATTCTGTTTAGAATAGATCCAAAGATAAAATGAGCATATCCTCTCCCCTCGTCTTCACAGATCTTGGGTGTAAGAGAAATTTGTTTTATCTTTAGAGGGTTTTCCTCCCGAGAAACCTATAAGGTCGGGTGAGAGGGAACAACCCAAGTGATAATGGGCTAAGGCTAAGCTCTTCCAAATCGCTATATAAATGTGTGATTGAGATTAAATTTTTAATCAATGGCACGTAGTGCGTGATAGCTTTCCCCAAGTATCTTTGTGATGTGTAAAGCCCTTGTTTTAAGGGTTGGAAAACCTCTTAATGAAGTTTATCATTGCATCCCCCAAACTAGATGACCTTACTACAAACCACATATTTTTAGTACCAAAAAATCCTTTTACAAGTTGACACAATGATTGTGATACATGCAATCCCAAAGATACCACTCATGTATCCCTCGGGCCTCATTTTGAGATAGAAAATACATTTAGATCTTCCCATCTTTAAGAATTTGATGCTTGGTGTACACAAGAAGTGTGTGTCATATAAGAGAGAGTCAGTGCCTCCAAGCATCTATCTATCCAACTTGAATGTGATATTTTATTGTAAGAGGATATAATGAGTATTCTCATGGCCAACCTAAGATGTGATATTTATGGAATCTTTTGAGTCGGTCCTTATCTATTTTGTGTGAATGTTTCAAAAAATTCTTTTGCCAAAACAAGTCAAATATATTAAAATTTCACAAACAGCGGGATTGCACCCAAAACCAGGGGGATTGCACTTGTTCAGTCAAAACTTCCATGTCACAAAGCCAGAATTGACACATTTAGCGTAGTCACTGTCAATCTGATTCCTACGGATTTGCACTTGTAGAACCAGCGGGATTGCTTTACGAAGTGGTGGGTTTGTATTTTGCATAAGTTTGTCTCATAAATCTATCACCCAATGAGTTCAACCTGGAAAACCGTGAGATTGCTTTGGTTAAGAGTTTTTTATTTAAAATTTGACATCTAGCAGGTTTTCTTTGACAAAATACAAGACTGCACCAACCACACTTTATAGCAAAGAATTTGACAACCAACAGGTTTGCTTATAAAAACAATGGGTTTGCATTGCCCTGTGGCAGATTTGCAGTTTACCATGTCATTATGTCAAAATCTATCTATAATTTGATTATTCCTTGAGGTCTAATGGGTTATCCTCTATTAAATCTATCATTTTCAAGTCATTTCAAAGTCCTAAGATCACATAATCTCATTTTCCAATAACATTGTATCCCAATTGCATCGTAATTATAGTCGATTTTTATCCATCTCATTCACCTTTGGTCATATTGCATGTGCATTTCCCTAAATTTACATTGTCATTTTTCATTCACTTGGGTCAAGAGTTCATCCAACACCAACCAAATCAAACCACAATCCAATATTGATCAAATCAAATCAACCCACAATCCGAATCAAATCAACCTAATCAACTTAAATTAAATAAAATCTATTGATCTAATCCAATCACACAATCATTAGAATCAAATCAAGCCAACTTTCCAAAGATCAAATCAAACATAATCATTTTATTGCCTATATCAAATCTAAATCCTTTGTAAGGTGAAATTCTAACGAATGTTCTAAGTCCTCTAATAAGGCCACTCGTTATAGGGTGACAGATCTAGTTGATCTTTGGTGAAAATCCCCTAACAAGGTCACATATAGAAAATGGGTGTGTAATCTTTAACAGGATTGGCTCTTAACTGAGATCACTTCAGAAGAGTGAATTATTTTGTGGGTGATAATTCTCGAAGTGGTTTTTACCCAAATTGGGTTTCCACATTAAATAATGGCATTAATGTGTGATTGAATGTGTTGCATGTTAATTTTGTATTATCATATGAATACTACTTTGGTTGGTTGAATGATTAAATCTAATTATTAAATTTAGTTGCCGTGAAGGTTTTAAGGTTGACAATTGTTAAGGGACCTAAGATAACTAATTCTATACCTGATTCACCCCCCCCCCCCCCTCTCAGTTATCCAACAATTGGTATTAGAGCATTTGGTTCTTAGAGGTAAAATTTTAAAAAACTTAAGCTAAAGATCCAAAGATCTATAGGAGAGAAGTACTGAAGTTGAACAAGGAGAGCTTCTCTACATGGAAAAGCAGGATGAAGTTACATCTATCTAGAATTGGAGATTTTGCACTCTACTATTTGGAACATGACTACACTTCACCGCCTCCTGAACCTATGACACTTGATCAAATGAGAGAAAATAAGGAACACAACTCAATAATGATTGAGATTGCTTCTTCTCTAACCGATGTTGAATTTAATGACATAAAGGACTGCTCTACAGAAAAATAAATGTGGGATAAACTTGCACTTATTTATGGAGGTGATCTGCATGTACAGAAAACAAAGGTTGATAGTCTCAGAGGAAAATTTGATGAGATGAGAATGAAAGAAGATGAAAACATTGCACAATACAGTTTCAGAATTAAGGAAGTGGTTAGTGATATAAAAGGTGATGGTGGAAAATAAATGGAGAAGATGTGGTAAACAAAATTCTTTGAACTCTCTTACCTAAATATTTATTCGAATCTCTTCTATTCAAGTTTCTTCTATCCATACCTGGTAATGTTGTTATTATTGATGCTTTGATCGGTAAACTGATTGCATTTGAGCTTAGTAACTTTGATAATAGTTTATTGAAGATAGAAACAACTTTTAAATCATCTCTAACCATTGGTAGTTCAAGAAGAGAAAGAGATGTTCACTATAGTTCAGGTGGAAGTGACTATGACAGTATAATAACTGAAAAAAAAGAACAAGAAGAAATGGAAGAACTATTGGCAAAGAGGCTACCGAGAGGAAAAGGAAAGTATAAAGGTAAATTGCCTCTAAAATGTTTTAATTGCAACAAAATTGGTCATATTACATCTAGGTGTCCTAATAATGACATGAATGATAAGAAGGACAAGGAGAATTGATACCGAAGGTTTAGAGACTACAAGGATAAAGGAAATAAATCATGCTACCTAGCTAAGGAAGGACTAATCGACGATGAATCTGATGACACAGTTGAAGGTGAGGAAGTTATTTATGTTGCTATGAAGGACAATTCAGAAGAAGAAAGGTACGAAGATGAAAAAGCCCTTATTTCTCAAGTTCATAAAACTGACCCATGGATTATTGACAGTGGTTGTTCACATCATATGATTGGTGATATTGATAAGTTCGAAATTATAGAAGAATATGATGGAGGATTTGTTAGATTTGGAAATGATGCTCCATGTTATGTAAAAGGAAAGGGATCCATTATGCTGAATGAAAAGATTAAATGTGATAATGCTTATTGGGTTCAAGGACTAAAGTACAACTTGTTGAGTATTGCACAACTGAATAACACAGGCCACTGACTAAAATTTCAAAACTAAAAAGTGAAGATCTATGATGTTGCTAGAGATTTTATTGGCACCGGTGAACAATCTAAAAGTAACTTATTTTATCTGAATTCTAATGGAAATGTGTGTCTGTTTGCAAGAAGTGAAGATGCTTGGTTATGACATAAAAGATTTTGTCATGTAAATTTTGATAACATGATCAAGGTTAGTAAGGAGAAAAGAGTTAGAGGTTTACTAAGATTGAGAAAACATGATAAAGTTATGTTTAAGGAATGTCAGATTAGTAAGATGACAAAATCAATTTTTTCAAGAAAAACTTACTCATCTAATAGTATATTAGAGTTATTTCATATTGATCTTTGTGGCCCTATGAGAGTACAAATTTATTATGGCGATCAGTATTTCATTTTGTTTGTTGATGACTATTCAAGGATGATGTTTGTAATTGTTCTAAAAGAAAAGTTTGATACATTCCAAATGTTTAAATAGTATTGTTGATATTTTGGCCTTTACGGAAAATATCCACAACTTGGATAATATTAATAATGAATATAGAATATATTATTCTATACATTTCGATATACATAAATAATAATAATAAATAAAAGGGTTATTTATTATTTATTGTTTATTCGTTAATATCAATTTAATTATCATTATAAGTGCAAATATACTTGGGAGGGCCCAAGTCGCCATCAAGGATATAATAAATAAAAGATTTATTTATTATATAAATCCAGGTCGGCCCACCTTGTTTTGGCGCCAATTTTATTGGAGATCTCATATATAAGTTGATCCAATTCTTGGGAGAAGAATCATCAAAAACATAACATGATTTCTTCCCTCCCAAGAATCATCTAAAAGCATCAGCGAATTGCTAAAAGGTAGGAGCGAATTTTCTTCAAGGACAGCTGGAAACACCATTGATAAGAAGCAGCAAATTCATGCTTGAAGGGAAACAAATTAACCCTAGAAGAGCAGCAGACATAGGTGTGAATTATGTTCGAATAGCAAAAATTTTGGAGCAGCAAATTAACCCTAGAAGGGCAGCAGACCTAGGTGCGAATTCTGCCCTAACAACATAAATTTTGGAGCAGCAAATTAACACTAGAAGGGCAGCAGACCTAGGTGCGAATTCTTCCCTAACAATAGAAATTTTGGAGCAACAAATTAACCCTAGAAGGGCAGCAGGCCTAGGTGCAAATTATGCCCTAATATCAAAAATTTTGGAGTAGAAATAAAGGCAGAATGGCATTGGTAGTGATCTGATATTAGGCCAAAGAAATATCAGATTGAAGACATCTTGGAAGCCCTAGATAGGCTGAAGTAGATCTAGACATCATAACCGGGTATGATCTATCCATAATTGAAGTTTACTTTTCATCATCTTGTGCTTAGTTTTGTTAGATCTCTATAGATTGAATTATTCCTTATTAAAATCTAAAAAATCCTAACATGGTATTAGAGCCTAGGTTGAGTAAAGATCTTTTCAGATTTAGGAGTACAAACTAACTCTTTCAAAACTAAGAAACTTTATGGCAACTAGGGTTTGGTCTAAAATTGTAATGAGGGTTTTGATTTACAATTGGTTGCCTCTATGGGAAATCTCATTAATTACCTTTTTGATCTAGAGGAAGTAGATCATCCCGAGATTAAGTGCATGACATGTATGATTCAAAGGGAGTATATTGGACTCTAGTGATAGGATCATATCTGAATTGAGATACATACTTTACATAGTATTGCACATACCTTCATCTTGTTTGACATTTGATGTATGAGAACTTTATCTATTGATTTGTAGGAAGTACACTTGGCACATCAATCCTACAACATTGATTCATTGGTTATAAATTACTTTGACATGTATGTGTGGAATTATCTGTAGAGTATAATTACTGATTGGATTAACTATTTGGAATAGTTGATTGACAACATACCTTGCCCAGGCATATGTTATCTTTTCTGATGTCATTTACTATAGATTGTTAGATGTATAGGTACATGCATTGGCTCTAACTGCATATTGGCATATGCTTCACATTGGTTGTCTTCTATTTTGGTTGACCTCCTAGTGCATATTATCTTAAGGTATATTTTCATATTGCCCTTTCCTTACTGATTGAGAGAATCTTAACTTTGCTAGAGGGAGAAGTTAAGATCATCTAGAGGGAGTAGGTCTCCTTGAGTATCATGGGTATCTTAATTATAGGCATATGGTTTAAGAGGGAGTTCAATCATGGGCTCAATTAATTTTTCTTGGTGATCTCCTTCCTTATGTCCCGTTGATCTCATGTATGGGTAGGAATATACCTCATTGGTATGATCATCATAACTTCTTAATTTTTTGATCAGCTGGTTAAGGATGCCTAATTAGCATAACTGAATATATGAGGAGCATACTTCACATTATGTATGAATGGATGCATATTGGCATATGAGGGAAACATAAATAGTTATTGGCATAATTGGCATATTTTATAGGATCATACATTGTGACTGTGGAGTATACCTCACACTGGGATATGTTATGTTTTTACATTGTCTTGATTATGTTGTATGCAGACACATTTCCTTTTAGAGTAGTGAACTATATGAGTAAATACATCTCTTGGTTTATGTTAGCATTGGAATATGTTAGCATTGATTTGTATATCTTCTTTGGCTCATTGTCTTTGTTATGGGAAATCACAGTTGATTGCTAGTTCACATTTTATTGCTAGTTACTGTTTTCCCTTATGCATAGGTGCATACATTATTGGTTGGAACATTCTTACATTGGTATATGTTAGAATAGGCATACCTCTTAAAACATACATTTAGAGTTAATGTTGTTATCTGCATGGTAACATTCATATATGTTATCCTTACTAATATATGTGAATGTGCACTTCCTTTTAAAGAGAACTATTGCATCTTGATGTAATCACATTGCACCTGGTTATATGTTGGTTACCTTTAGGTGGTGAAGACTTATGTGATTACTCTTATGCTTGCTGGATAAATTATGCTACTTCTATGAGATAGTTGCATTTGGATGTTGACTACTTAATATGATTATATGGGGCATATGTCATTTGTATAGCTTGTGAAGCATACTTTAAATATTGTGTATGAATGGATCATACTTTCTTTCATTTACTGATACATGTGGTTCTATGTGTGAACTTTTCATTTAATTTATGATCATATTGGTTAATCTTATACTGATATGGATTCATGTGGTTATCATTATTCATTTGGATATACTTATGCTTATGGCCAAGTTATTCTTATGAATTAAACAATATCATTTGATATTATTTGAGTCCAGGGGACTCGTGGATTAGGGATCCACATCCGAGCACTTGGTGAATATCATGGATTTGATATTCGTTAGGCCAATGCTCGAGGATATCATTAATTTGATATCTGGTGAATCAGGGATTCACTTCTTAGCATATGGTGGACATCATGGATTTGATGTCTAGAGGCCATTTGCTCTAAGTACTTGGTGAATATCATGGATTTGATATTTGTTAGGCCAATGCTCGAGGATATCATTAATTTGATAGTTGGTGGATCAGGGATCCACTTCTTAGCATATGGTGGACATCATGGATTTGATGTCTGGAGGCCATTTTCTCTGAGTACTTGGTGAATATCATGGATTTGATATTCGTTAGACCAAGACTCGAGGATATCATAGATTTGATATCTTGTGGATCATGGATCCACCTTTGAGTAATTGGTGGACATCATGGACTTGATGTCGATAGGCCATTACTCCAAGCACTTGGTGAATATCATGGACTTGATATTCATTAGACCAATGCTTGTAACATCATGGACTTGATGTTGGTTTTATGTCATGGACTTGACATTTGTTGAGTCTTGGTGACTCATGGATTCAGTTATCCACAGATTGGTTGGTATACATCATGGGCATGATGATACCATGAATATCATGGGTTTGATATTCCATTGGTTGAGTAAAGAGGACTAGTGGATTTAGTTATCCACAAATTGGATAGAAATCATCATGAACTTGATGATAACTAATGTTTGGAGAGTATCATGGACTTGATACTACCTTGAATATCATAAAATTGATATTCAAAATAGTCAAGGTGACTAGTGGATTTAGGAAATTCACAAATTGATTGGAAATTTGATATCATGGACTGATATTCTTGGGTCATGGAGACCAGAGGATCTAGGAGATCCACATTTGGATGGTAAGCATCATATGATATGATGTTTCTCATATGAATATGAGATATATGGTTATGAAGAACAATTGTATTCTCATTATACCTTGTAGATAGAGATCTACTATCATAGATAAGAGATCTATGGCTTCATTGGATTAGGAATCCATTTTTGTTATGTTTTGAGTCTCGAAGACTCGTGGATTTAGAAAATCCACATCCGGTTGGTAAACATCTTGTTACCATGATTTTCATATGGATATGAAATCTATGGTTGGAAAAGATGTAAGAGCATATGTGTTATTCCTATGAGATCTATTGGATATGGAATCCATGTTGTTTATCAAGGGTGATAGAGGGAGATCATTGAGTGGATCATTCACCTCAAGTCCAAGAGGGAGTGTTGATATTTTGGCCTTTACGACAAATATCCACAACTTGGATAATATTAATAATGAATATAGAATATATTATTCTATACATTTCGATATACATAAATAATAATAATAAATAAAAGGGTTATTTATTATTTATTTTTTATTCATTAATATCGATTTAATTATCATTATAAGTGCAAATATACTTGGGAGGGCCCAAGTCGCCATCAAGGATATAATAAATAAAATAATTATTTATTATATAAATCTAGGTCGGCCCACCTTGTTTTTATTTTCTCCAGCATTAAAGAATTCACTCCAGCACTCAAATTGTCACCAAGGAATATATTCAATCTAGAGATCTAACAAAACTAAGCATAGGGTATGAATAAATAAACAAGAAGAACAAAGATAATACCCGGATTGTAACTTAGAAATCCATCCTTGGAGTCTTTAAAATATGATCCTTCATATTCTTCTAGATCTGCCCTAATTTGTCCATATAGGGTTGCTTCAAATTTGCCTTTAATTCACTCCAGTTCTTCCCTAAATTGTTGCTCCTGGGGCTGCTACAAATTCGCCCATCTCTGCTGCAAATTCGTTGCTCCTAGGGCTGACATAATTCTCTCTTGATCTGCTATAAATCTGCCTTCTAATTTGCCTTCCAATCAGCTATAAATCACAGACTTGGAGAGAAGCACATAGATAGACTTGAGGTCTTCATCCTTAGGAATGATCAAACTATAGCAGTCTAATAAATACTAAGCACGGGACATAGAAAATACAAGAAGTGCTAGATGTTACCTGGATTATGATGCCTTTAAGGTCTGCCCTTTCAAGGTCTTGTTGATTTAGCACAGAGATCAAATGGAAAGCAACAACCAGATTTGTATTGTATGAATACTCCAATCTTCCCTGCAGTCCCTTAGATATATCCAATCCTGGGACCTGTGTATATCGCAATATAAGACTCAGTCTTTAGGAAGGGTCACAACTTCTTTACCAATATCTGAAGATAGTCTGATCATAGATTGGAGTGAATTCACTGCCTGGAATTCACTCCAAGATGACTATTCTAATTCACCATTTTAGGGCTGATGAGATTGTCTTCAGATCTGTCATTGGTCCTTACATTCACATAGTGTAATCACTCCAACATTAATCCATTTGCTCTAGCATTAAAGAATTCACTTCAGCACTCATTCAAATAAAAAACATAATATGATCCTCTCGATTAGGGCTAATGAGATTGTCTTCAAATCTATCATTGGTCCTTACATTCACATAGTGTAATCACTCCAGCATTAATCCATTTTCTCCAACATTAAAGAATTCACTCCAGCACTCAGATTTTCACCAAGGAATATATTCAATCTAGAGATCTAACAAAACTAAGCATAGGGTATGAATAAATAAACAAGAAGAAGGAAGATAATACCCGAATTGTAACTCAGAAATCCATCCTTGGAGTCTTTAAAATATGATCCTTCATAGTCTTCTAGATCTGCCCTAATTTGTCCATCTAGGGTTGCTTCAGATCTGCCTTTAATTCACTCCAATTCTGCCCTAAATCACTACTCCTAGGGCTGCTACAAATTCTCCCATCTCTACTACAAATTCGCTGCTCCTAGGGTTGACATAATTCACTCTTGATTTGCTATAAATTTGCCTTCAAATTCACCTTCCAATCAGATATAAATCGTAGACTTAGAGAGAAGCACATAGATAGACTTGAGGTCTTCATCCTTCTAAAAACCACCTACATTATTACATCCAATGCAACTCAAAGTCAGACGTAGTTCTAATTATTATTTCTTGCTTCTATCATTCTCCAAGTTGCTCTTATATATGAGCAATTAAGATAAAACCCTTGGCCTCCAAGTTGGCTGACTTGGGCCCATAATAAATAATAATCTTATATTTATTATTATCTTAATTACAACTTGGGCCCTCCAAGTATAGATTAATTAAATCATTATAGATAAACAATAGATAATAAATATCTCTTATTTATTATCATTATTTAAATCATTTATAATAAATATATCTCCATATATTTATTATATATATATTTCCAATTATCTAATTGGTTGATCTTTTCCGTAAAGGCCAAAATATCAACACTCCCTCTTGGACTTGAGGAAAAGATCAACTCAATGATCTCCCTCTATCACCCTTGATAGAGAAGCCGGATATATCTATCTACAAGATATGATAAGAACACATGTGTTCTTCATCAACCATTCATCATAGCCATGTTGCATTCCTTATCCAATGATATCATAGATTTCACATATATGAAGGTAGATCCCTATCTACCAACCATAAGTCACATATGTATATCAACATTTGACTTGATAATGTTATCTTGAATATCATGGGCTTGATATTCTTGTGGGCAAGGCAAGAGTTGAGAAGGAAATAGGTAAGCAACTGAAATATTTAAGACCAAATAGAGGAGGTGAATTTATCTTTGATGAATTTACTATCTGTTGCGATGAAAATGGAATCAAAAGACAAGTCTCTGCATTGAGGAATCCACAATAGAATGGCATAGTTGATAGAAGGAATAGATAATTATTTGATTGTGTTATAACATTGTTGATTGAAAAACATTTTGCACAAACAATCTAGAGAGAAGCCATTAGTACTGTTGTTTACACCCCTCAACCGAGTACAATTGAAGAAAGGTACAAAAAAAACTCCCTATGAACTCTAGTATGGGCACACACCTAATGTTAGCTACTTTAAAATATTTGGAAGTAGGTGTTACATTGTGAAAGATGCTAGGAATAGAAAGTTTGATTCTAAAGGAGATGAAGGTATATTCCTAGGATACTCCATAAAGAGAAAAGCTTATAAATGTCTGAATAAGGCTACTAACAAAATTATGGAAAGTGCAAATGAATGGATTGATGAGTTTGCAAATAAAAATGAAGGAGAAATCAAAAAGGAACTAGAAGATTATCAAAGATTTGTATATGTACATGAAAGAGTTTATGGTACTTTAATCAAGTTGCAAGAAGAAATCGAGGAATTAATTGAACCCCCACTGAGAGAAGAAAATGTTGAAGAACAAAGAACTGAGTCATTACTAGAAAAGTATGTAAGAAGGAACCACTCACTGACTCAAATAATTTGAGATAAGAATGCAAGAGTCATGACAAGAAGTAAGTTGAGAGACAATACATGTTTGATTTTTGAATTTGAGCCTAGATTAGTCAAGGATGCACTTGAAAATGAAGATTGGGTTAATGCAATGAAAGAAGAGATTGATCAGATTGAAAAGAAAAATACTTGGTCACTGGTACAGAGACCTAAGGATAAGAATTTTATTGGTACAAAGTGGATTTTCATAAATAAACTAAATGAAAATGGAGATGTGATCTAAGGAATAAAGCTAGACTTGTATGCAAAGGATATGCTCAGGAGGAAGGCATTGACTATGGTGAGACATTTTCCCATGTTGCTAGATTATAAGGTGTGAGAATCCTACTTGCATATGCAACTTATAAAGGTTTCAATTTTTATCAAATGGACGTAAAGTCTTCATTTTTTAATGGAATTTTGGAAGAAGTGTACGTTGAGCAAGCAAAAGGATTTGTTGAAAAAAATCAGAAAACCATGGTATGTAAACTACACAAGGCACTGTATGGTTTGAAACAGACACCTCAAGCATGGTATGAAAGACTCCACTCATATCTAACAAGAATAGGTTTCATTAGAACTATTGATAATAGTAGTGTGTACTTGAAAAGTGAATTTGAAGATAAGGTATTAATTTCTGAAATCTTTGTTGATGATATCATATTTGGAGAAAATGAGTCAATGTGTAAATAATTTGCTGATGAAATGAGGAAAGAATTTGAAATGTCAATGATTGGAGAGATCAAATTTTTCATTGGATTGCAAATTCAACAAATCAAGGATGGCATATACATAACACAATCAAAGTACATCAAAGAGATCCTGAAATATTTTGGGATGGAAGACTCAAGACCGGTTGGAACATTGATGATTACTAGATGAAAATTATCAAAATAAGATGACTCTACTGAGGTGAATGAAAATATATATAGATCTATGATCGGTAAGCTACAATATGTTGTTCATAGTAGGCCAGATATTGCACATGTTGTTGGTATTGTGGCAACATTCTCTTCTAATCCTAAAGAAACACATGACTGTTGTGAAGATAATTTTTAGATATCTGAAAGGAACCGAGGACTATGGATTATTGACATAGGTCAGGTAAGGAGGATCCAATTAAGGACAGTCCAAATAAGCAGCAAAACACCACAATGTGGAATTACACAACAAAAAAAAGTTTTCAACTGAATTTTCATTAACATGCCCAACTGTAAGGCCTTCCGAGTTAGGGCCTAATACAATCAAAGTATTTCTACTATCCCTCTAGCTAGTCCAGCTCTGAAACAAATCAGCAACTGATGGAAACACTAAGGTAGATCTAAACTTGAGCCTGCAAACCTCCAAGCAATCTCCTTGTCTCCAAGCATGGAAACCACTAGCTCTGTTATTACAACTATCAGATAACAATCTGATCTTCAAGATCTCATAGGATCCAAATATGATTCTACTCTCATGTTACTACCAATATACTCTTAAACATCTACCCAAGCTCTCAATATATAGCCAGCTAAGCCATAAGTCCGTCAGACGGGCATTTAATTGCATTATAGGTCCAGCAAGAGTAAACCCAAACTAAAGAAAGAAACAACAAAACATGATGCGCCTTTAGATTTAGGTCCACACATGATCCAAGAACATGTCCATAACTTAGCAAGATCCAATTCCATCATACAGAACCGCACAAGATGAAAAACTCCATGTTTCGCGTCAAACAAGTTGAAAATTGATACCTGAGCAAAACGGTCATAACTTTTAACTCATAATGAATGAGGACTTGCAGTATTAGGAAAAGATAGTAATTTAGGTCCTCTTAAAGGCTCTAAGAGATCAAAGGCTTATTCATTAATGATCAACGAATACATGATGTGCAATCAACACCCAGGAAGTTGGAAAATATGGCTCCGACGGCAAGGAAAACAACTCTAACTTTGAAATGATCCATCCAATCCTTATGCGATCACAAGAGAAGGTTCCAAAATAGGTCCTCAACATCATGTAATCTTTACACAACATGAAACCAATAAATGCAACAATTATAAACAACAGAAAATAGGAAATGTTTTTGGTTGATGCAAGATTGCTCAAAGCGCGAGATGCTCCTACATCAATTATGGTACAAAAAGGATGGAGATTTTGAATTGAAAGTTTATACTGATGTTGATTGGGTAGGTAATGTGGATGAAAGGAAAAGTACAAGTGGAAGAGCTTTCTTCTTAGGAGAAAGATCAGTGACATGGATAATAAAAAATAAAAGTTGCATTTCACAGTCAATTGTTGAGGCAAAATATGTTGTTGATACAATCAATTGTTCTAACATTGTTTGGATAAAACAACTACTTGAAGGGATGCAAGAGGAGATAGATGGTCCTGTGAAAATCTATTGTGATAATACTAGTGCTATAAACATTTCAAAGAATCTGGTGATGCACTCAAAGACAAAGCACATATCAATCAAGTATCACTATTTAAGAGAACAAGAGGTACAGGAAAAACAAGTAAAGTTGGAATATGTGAGATCCAAGGAACAACTTGTTGATATATTCACAAAGTCATTACCTATGGATACTTTTGAGTACCTCAGAGGTAAACTAGGGTTCACTCCCCTACCTAATGTTCATGAAAGAAAGATGCAAGTTGCATCAACTCATGCTTTATCAGATTACCTATTTGAGAGTTGATGTTGATGTTCACTCTTTAGGAGCAGCCTAAAGTTGTGAGAAAGATATGAGGAAAAAGAAATAATTGGTACAACTACAAGGTTAATTAGTTTCATATTAAAGTTTTTCAAGTACATTTGGCATTGTTGTCAAAGGGGGGGAGATACCTATGGGAGAGATATGACTAAAGAGGGAGAGAATGATTAAAGGAGAAATATGAAAAAGGGAGAGAGATATGAATGATGACTGGAGAGATATTAATGAAGATAAATAACTATATAAGAAGAAAGGGGGAGATTGTAGAGAATGAAGATTACTGATATTGATGGTATATTTCAGATGTGAGATGTTTTACATGAGATATATACAATGTCTTTCCATCAATGCTAAAGGGAGAGATTGTTACCCAAACTGATATTGACTGATGATGAGAATGAACAAGGTTAATCGAGAAATGAAAGGTATGTAGAAGAATTGGAAAATTTGTTGTGTTGTCATTGATGTCAAGCCTATTGACTTACTGATTAATTCAAGTTGTCATATCAATCTAAAATATGTGATGTTGAGTAAAGAAATGGTTGGTAAAGACAAAAGATGAAATAAAGAAGTGATGTTAAGTATGTGAGCTTAAATGGGCAATTGTTGAATCGGTCTATGACAAGGTAATATTGATTTGATTGTTTTACATGATTTAATGAAGTGTTATAATGATGCACAAGTCAGTTATATTGGTCATTAATAAAGGATTGAAGTTGTGAAGTGAAAAGATAATGAAACAATATGTTTTATTGAGATGGAAACGGTCGTCAGTAAGTAAAGATATTGGTCGGTCACAGTTAACTGATAAGTTGATAACCAAGGAATATGTTAACCAAGTAAATGATAATCGAGAAGATAGACTTAACCAAGTACACGAAGTTGGTCGGTTAAACAATAAATCAAGTAAAAGATGCCATCGAGTGAAGATCTGGATTGATCTAGAAGATTCTAAGGAAGGAAAAAAGTCAGTTAATGAAATCAATGAATGGATAAAAAAATGTTAGGTACAGATAAATAGTGAAGATTTAATGATTAGTTTAAGATCTAAGAAAAGTTCAAGTTCTGAGGTGAAGATACAGCTAGCAAGATTCATAAAATGTTTTACTAAGCTACAAATTTGATTGAATGGATGAGATTAAGTGGTGAATAGGATTAAGCAACAAAAATTGTCTATATAAAGGGTGATCAAGATGGTCATATTATTGATGTTGAATTGTTGATTTGATGATAGCCAGAACATATAGTCGAATTAGTACAAAAGGGTACACCAAGCATAATAGAGTTGAAGAAAAGTGTGAATCAAGTGAAGGAAAGTGATGAGATGAAGAGTATGTATTGATCAGCCAGAAAATAAAATTTTGAAGAAGAAAAATGAGTAGAAAGGAGATCTGAACAGGCAAAGTTAGTTTCATATTTTGTCAGATCATTTCATTTTTACTTTGTAATCATTGTAGCAAAAAAATATCTTAACCAAGTGGATTTAATAGCCATATTTCTAAATCCTTTTTAAGATGACATTCTAACGAATGTTCTAAGTCCTCACATAAGGTCACTCATTATAGGGTGATAGATCTAGTTGATCTTTGGTGAAAATCCCCTAACTAGGTCACATCTAGAAAATGTGTTTGTAATCTTTAACAGGATTGGATCTTAACCGAGCTCACTTCAAAAGAGTGAATTTTTTGTGGGTGATAATTCTCCCAGTGGTTTTTACCCAGATTGGGTTCCACATTAAATATTGGTGTTAATGTGTGATTGAATGTTTTGCATGTTATTTTATGATTATCACATGAATACTACTGTGGTTGGTTAAATGATTAAATTTGATTATTAAGATTAGTTACCAAGAAGGTTTTAAGGTTGAAATTTTTTAAGGGACCTAAGATAATTGATTCACCCCCCCCCCCCCCCCCTCTCAGTTATCCAATGTGACTATCATCGCACTATTAGTTATTCCATTTCCAACACAATCTATGCCATAGTAAATGGAAATGCCACAATACACTCCTCAAGTGACTGTGCAACCAACAACACCACAACAACATACTAGTTACCTGAAATCACCTTCTTCCCAAGTTGAAATTCAGGCATACCAACCATCAAGTAGTGCTACCATTCATCCCTCATCCTATAGTCCACAAACAAACATGTATTCTCTAGCATACATAGGGGGAAACTACCTTTCTAGTGGTACACATCAAACTATTCCACCGAAAAACCTAGCATATCAACAACAATATAACACTCAAACTCATGATGTTACTATCATTCATCAATAATAACCCATGATCCAATAAGCTACACCTCCCTATCAACAACCCCCATTTATTCATCAAAACACATTAGAATACATACACCCCATCAATATCTTGGTTATGCCCATCCCCATTAGAATACTTATCAAGTGCATTATCAGTCAATCACACCATCACCAAGTCCACACATGATGGGGTGTAGACACCTCAATTACCCATTAATTCTAAATGGAAAGAAATTAAATCCACTCTTAAATACCTTTGAAGAAACAACTCAAAGAAACTGTTCAAATTTGAATTCTTTGTTTGTATCTATTTGATAGTTCCATTACAACATTACCCTTTCCCAAACACTTTGAAACAATGAGATTTGATAAATACAAGGGAAATATGGATCATCATAACCACATCAAAGAGTTCTACATGTCTTGTCAAGAAGTGTCATATTGTGGCAATCGTCTCTTATGAATATTTCCTAAAAGTCTTAGTGGTTGTTCATTAGAGTGGTTTTCCAAGATATTGTTTGGCTCAATCACTACTTTCTCTAACTTATCTAAATAAAAAAATTCCCATTATCATCACAATATCAAATGCAATATATCTATGTTAGACCTTTGTCAAGATAAACAAAAGGAGGGGGAAATCCTTCTTGATTACATGCAATGATGGAGAGCCCTTGTTGGCTGCCTCTTATGCAAGATTCTTGACTCATAGTTGGTTCTCATATTCATCAATAATCTACAATCAGAACTTGCTTATTTCATAAGACTCAATTGTGTAAGTACCGTCCAAGATATATAGGCTCGCGTTCCATCTTTTGAGCAAGATTTAATTGAAAGGGGCATTATCAAATCATCCAAGGATTTTTCTAATCGATCTAATAATGAAAAATCATGGTATTGGAACCACAATAAGAATGTTGTAGGAGACAATGTTTCAAATTCTAAAACCATCCAAATGATAGTGGTTGCCAAGATACCTCCTTTTTAAATGTACATGACAACCCTCTCATGCAAACGTATATCAATCGATCACCTCAACAAGTGAATCAATAACAAGTGTATCATACTCCTCCAGTGAAAACCCAAAATGAACAAACTAATCGAACAAATTATATCATAGTGTCTCTTACACCTACTCGATAGTCAAGTCAAGGAAATCCATGAAGGAAATTCAATCCCTTGGGAGAACCCTTGGATGTAATCTTCAAGGAAATGCAATCACACAACATTATTATATATTTGTAGACTCAACCCTTTGATGGGTCTAAACCAAAACCTGATTGGTACAAAGATAATGTGTGTTGTGACTATCATCACATCAAAGGTCATACTAAAAATAAGTGTATGAGACTTAAATACTTGGCCCAAGACCTTATTGATCAAGCTAAGATTGACATTGATGCCACCAGTGGAAAATCACCTAACACTCATCTTGGTTTATACAAGGATAATTTGTGTAAACATTAAGGGGAAGCTAGTACATCAAATGTTGGGGGTTCCCATACTACTAATCACATTAATTACAATGTTGTCCCATTTGACTATGGTAGCATGATTGGGTGCATCTCTCAAGTCCATCATCATGCCAATATGATCTGAGTAAAAGGGGTAGACACACAATGTGCCTCTACTACTAAATGATCTTGCAAGATGATTCCCAGTCCTTTGGTTCCTACCCCTCCACCAATCCTTATGAATTCATAGTATAATATCCTAGATCACTTAGGGAAGAATCCCACACATATCTCTATGTCGGACCTCCTAAAGTCCTTGCTAGTCTATCAAGATACCCTAACACACACTTTTCAAGAGGCATGGGTCCCAAGTGATGTTGAACCTACCCAATTCAAAGATACAGTAGCACATCTCTCATCCACTTATCACCTCAACTTCACCCATTCTAATTCCATGGTTCCTAATCCTAATCATATTCATCTCCTAAACATTGAGGCAATCATAAAGAAATGTAAGGTCAAATGAGTCTTGGTTGATAATGGTTTTTCTCTCAACCTTTGCAAATTGAAATATTTAATTCAATTAGGGTACACTATCATGTATATGCATAGTAGACTATCACCATAAAGGCATATGATAATGCTGAAAGGATTTTTGTAAGCATGATAAATCTTCCTATCTAATTGGGACTGGAAATTTAGAATACATTGTGCCACATCATTGATTTGGATATTCCATTCAACATACTCCTTGTCCATCAATGGATTCATACCATGTAGGCCATACCATCCATATTTCATTAATGCCTCAAGTTTCCTCATCAAGGTTGTAAAATCATCATTCATAGCGATGCACAATAATTTGAATATTATCGTGCTCTTAAGGCATCATCTCTATATTCACACTACTTCCCTAGGATAGACATTAGAATAACTCTTACCACTCCATCATCCTCATATGTTGACCCTAATACCATCCTTGTCACTAAAAAAGAAAATACCTCCATCTCATCATCCTTTTCACAACTCAAGATCAATGACAATGGTTGTGGAGAATATGCCCTAGTGGGAACTTTTACTTTGGGAATACTACCTCTTGATCCTCATTCGTATGGAAAGCCTACTAAATAATAGAAAATGAAGGAATATGTGGTCAAAGAATTTGGTCCTACAACATTTCAATCTCAAGCAGAACTCAATCATGGGATGATAAAGGGGGACATAAACCAATAGCTTTACAGAGAGAATCATAATGATAATAAGTCCCATCTTGGCTATTTCAAAGGTAAATATATAACCTTCCATGATTTATCTACAAAAAAATGGGATTATCAAGGTGGTAGGCTTGGGAAAGAAGAAGAGGGTATGAGAACACCACTTGACCCTCCTTGTAATGTTGATAATTAGTGGCTTGGCTTTGGAAGTTCCTCTAATGGTGCCTCTACTTCGGTTAATGCCTCTCAAAGTGCAGAGAATGACAACATTGAAATAAAATACATACTTGAAGTGGTCATTAAGAAAGTGTATGATGATATAGAAACATCTTCCTTACTTGGAACTTGTATCTTATTTGACACTTATATCCCCTCATAGGCTTGCCACTTCGCCATCCCAACCTTATTGATCAAAGAAAAATTGTAGTACACCTTGACACATTCCAATGCAATGTAGTTCTCTTAGAGTTCATTGGTGTCACTAAATGTCCACCCTATCATGATCCTATTACTCACATAGTTTAAAAGCTTGAATGTCAAACTTGCTTTGTAGAAGAGGATACCCTTAGCCGTAAGATTGAAAAAGAAAGAGAAAGTCATGATTCTATCGGTGAAAACCTTCCTAAAGGACCTATAGACCCAAAAATAGTAAAAAGAAAGGGTGTATCTTTTGGTGAAAACCTCACTGAGGTTCCAAAAGATGAGGATTTTCCTATTCCTCCCATGGATGGGTACTACACAAAAATGTCATCCATTCTCATCAATGAAATGAAGGAAGTCAATCTAGGAACTACAGAACATCCATGCATAGTCCATGTGGTCGCTTCCCTAAAAGATGATGAGTTACAAGTACTTACACAACTCTTGAAAAATTGAGCCATAAAATTTTCATTAACATGTGTTGATATGTAATGCCCCACTAGGGAACCCAAGAGAAATAAACCTAAACATGAAACTAAGTTTACAAAATAATTTTTTTCTTAAGTGTTAACAAACAAAAATAAAAACAATGTTTTACAATGCAGAAGCAATACAGTATAATATACAATTCATATAGATTACAACTCTCAAGGTTTCCTTGACGTAGATTACATAAGCATTAATTAATTACTTTATATTAGATATAATTACAAATATCATATATACAAATGAATGTTAACTACAACATCATATAAAAGATAACATAAATACAACTAGTACCATAAGGTATCCATAATAATCCACATCCACTGCACATCTCGGAGAGTATGTAATACAATAACCAAAATGAAGTACAACATGATATCTCTTGAATAATTGATACAATGATACGAGGTCACAAAGAATAAGAAGAGAAGAACACATCTCCATCAATGAAGAACAAGTAGCATCAACTACCACATGGATCATCCAGCACTGGTACACAAATGTCTGAATCTCAAATGGTGAAAGAATCACTACCACCCGACCTCATGGAACCTAAATGGTTCACTCCCATCATGCTGAGGAGATAACAATAGATCCCACTCAGATAACAAACATCAACAAAATAAGCTAAGGAAGAGATCTTGAAAGAATTCTAACTCAAAAGGTACAAAAGGATAACAAGGTAAGACTTACTCAACCAGAGGCAACCAACACATGTAGGAAACCTAAGATACATAAAGGGAAGTGTCATCACATGAGCCAAATCTAGGGTTATCATGGTAGTCTCTCAAGACCTCGGCACCCTAATGACTCTATGTGGTATCAGTAACCTCTCATGTAGACAAAGAACTAATTATGCCATATCCAACCCACATAGGCGGAAAGCATTTTCCCACTCTCATCCTAGTCAAAACTCAATCAGGAACTCAGGCATGGGCAAGGCATATAATATCTTATTAAATTCATTTTAAACTCTCAATGTTGTTAATTATCACTTGTTAAGCCACTTGTAATAGGATATCCCGGCAGCCACTTGTGGGCTCTGGAACCAATTACAAGCCACTTCCCACCTATACACTTAGATAACCTACCCTAGGGTTTCATAAGATCACAACATAACTTTGAGTTAACACAACTCATTAAACTCAATAGCTAGTTCCAATAGTGACAAGAACATGCAAGACCAGAATCATCATAGAACAATCTCCACATAGGGTTAGAACAACTCAATCAATACAATAGAGTATGCAAGGCAACCAAATGTGACAAACAAAACACCTAATTCCCGCCTCTGAGTTTCATCCCCACTGGTTGACATTTTATCCCCTTAAATTAACACATAGGGTAATTCAAGACATGACCTCAATTAATTGCATGGATAAATCACTCACATTAGAATTTAAGAAATGAATTTATCTTCTTCATAACACATGCAAAGTAAATCCCTAACATTAAATAAAATATCCCGCAAAAAAAAAATTAATCCCCAAATATCCCATGCAATTTAAACCGAGCAAATAATCGTATAAATAAACTACACTATAGTACTTATATTTTATACTTTAAATATAAATATAAGTATCTATACAAAAATTTCATGCATCTAAATAATTAAATCAAAATTCAACTTTTAATATATAAAAGAAAATACCTTCTCAAAATAATAATAACATGCCCTTAAAATTAATTAACTTGCCAAAAAAAATATATTAAAACAAAACAAATTTTAATTTATTATTATTTTTTTTTAAAAAAACCATACCCAACAAAATATTGGGGCCCACATAGTACTGTGCGTCAGCACCCCATAGGGTACTGCCACACGGCAGCCCCCTAGGGGAGACTGTCGTGCAATGGTACCCTCAAGTACTGTTGCACGACAACTATGGGGGGGACTGTCGTGCATCAGTACCCACGGGTACTACCGCACGATAGCCACCCCTATGGGTGTCGTGAGGGGTTTGGGGGGGGTTAATGCCCCTCCAAACTTTATTAAATTTTATTTTATTTTATTTTAAAAATTTTAATTTAATATTAACCCCTTTTTTTAATACATTAAAATTATTTAATATCCATTACATTTATAAAATGAAGCATAAAGATCCCATTTTAATAACTTCTATTTTAAAACAGACATATTTTTTAAAAATAAAGCCTAATTTAATGACAAGTTTTAATTTCAATATATATATATATATATATATATATATATATATATATATATATATATATATATATATATATATATATATATATATATATATATATATATATATATATATATATATATATATATATATATATATATATATATATTATTTTTCCTTTTAATATACATATATATGAACTCGAAATTAACATCAATAACAGCAAGGATTTCCCTAAAACCAATTTCTGAATATGAAAAGAGAGAGAAAGAGAATACATAGAATAGATTTCCAGACATGCAAATACAAACAGGCATGAAGAATACAGTCCTTTCAAAATTTACAAAACAACATATTCATAAAGCAAATCAAACCCTACCTCAAACACTAAAGAATAATACTTGAACAAAGACCAGATCTGAAGACAAATTCCAAACTTTCGAGGCCTTTCCAAAAATTAATTCTTCACCCAAAATTCTTCAACCTGTCTTCCTGAAAATCATGGCCAAATCTCCAACATATAGGAATTCCTATTCCACATGCAAGGGTTTGGAACTCAACTCCACCAAAAAACTTTGCATGAATTAAGCTCTAATTTTCAGTTCAATCTCAATTGAACTAAAGTCTCTCCTCCACTTTTCCTTTGTTGAAAACACTTAACCAAAATTAACTAATACCTTTAATTTAATTTAATCAATTTCGATTGTGCAACTTAATGCATTCAATTGATTAAAAATAAAACATTTAGTCTAAAATAATTTCCACATGCTAAATTAATTCTTAAATTAACAAATGCATTTTAATCGAAAAAGGTTAAATTTACAATTACATAATTCTAAGGTGCATGTATTTAATTAATTCCCATTAATTAAATACTTCTACCATACAATTACCTTATAAATAATAATTAAACTTAATAATTGCATTTAATTAATTTCCAATTTAAATAATATCTCCTAGCAAAAAATAGCAAGGATCTAATTATAGAAATCACACCAACAACCAAAAATCAAAAGAACCTAAAGAAACACATTCATACACAAGCAAGGGGTTATAAACTCACATCAACTAGGTGAGTTTACAAGGGTAGGATAACCGAATCTTGTCCACTATTTTAGGACAATATTATGGCTTACATTAAGATTTGGATCTGAATATTATCTCCCCTCTTTTACCATTGAGACTAGCGATAGGGCACACTCATCCTGACAATTCAGGGAAGTCGGTGTCTGGTACCTACAAACCTGCATACAAACCCGCATGTACATACATATATATAAGCAAACAATAGTAGGGATTGGGACATCGTGTGGATCCCACAAGAAGGTAACTACGACTCTGCCCCTCAACCATATCAAGCACATCATATAGGAAAATAAAAACATACATGAACACCATACACATGCAAGTATGGGGTAAGTATAATAATCATCATAAACATCATTTTGAAACAAGTACAACATCATCATAACTAAAAACATATAAATGCATCAATATAACCATCATAATCATCCATTTATTAAAACTCACCATGTAATGTCATACATCTAAAAATCATAATAAAACTAAAATATCAATGCACACATGAAAGAGGCCTAAAAGAGTTTGGCAATAACAAACTAAAAAACAAACTATGGAGGGGCACTACATGATATGCCTAGTCTTGATCTCAATATTGTGGTACATTACCTTGCAACAAAATCAAATTTCAAGCCAATTAAATAGAAACTAAGAAATATGCATCCATGTGCAACTCTCCTTGTTAATTTTTATTTTTTTTTTTAAATTAGTCTAAATTCATCCAAGCCATTGATTATTCAAAATGGATAACTAACATGGTCCCAGTTTCA